>JASFAX010001681.1:0-49464 GCA_030737875.1 Allium sativum | reverse complement strand
GCTCTTCCCATGTACCCCCAAAGTCTAGGATACATAGCCTCAAAAGATCCTCTAGAATGCGATTCACCCTCTCAGTCTGGCCGTCCGTCTGAGGATGATACGCGGTGCTCAAACATAACTGAGTCCCTACCGCCTCTTGCAAGCTCTTCCAAAATTCGCTAGTGAAGATAGGATCACGGTCGCTTACTATGTTAGAAGGAACACCATGCAAACGAACTATCTATCAGACGTATACAGAAGCTAACCATGGAGCAGTCCTCTTACTCTTCACGGGAATGAAATGGGTGCTTTTAGTAAGTCTATCTACTATAACCCAAATCCCCATATTACTCTTCCTTGATCTTGGTAATCCATCCACAAAGTCCATCGAGACACTTTCCCATTTCCATAGTGGAACCTCCAATGGGTGAAGCAACCCACCGGGTTTCTTTTGCTCCGCTTTTACTTGTTGGCACACCAAGCATCTAGCAACATGCTCGGCCACATCCCTCTTCATACCGACCCAAAAGAAAACTCGCTTCATGTATTTGTACATCTTGTCCCCGCCGGGATGAATGGTCATCTTCGAACGATGTGCATCATCAAGAATAGTCTTCCTCAAGTCCTCGTCTCGTGGTACACAAAGTCTACTATCCCTACGTAACTAACCCTTATCATCTAGGGTATACCTTCGGAGATGGCTTGATGACTCCCCTCTTTTGAGCTTTTCTACTAACTCAACCAACTGTGGGTCGTCTCGCTGTGCCTCACCAATCCGTCCCAAAAGCGTAGGTCTGACCTCCAAGGATGCTAGCAAACCAGGTACAAAGTCAACGGAAGGTCTAAAATCAAACATAGAGATGAATTCTAAGTTTCGCCATTCAACAAACAACGGACTCAAGGACAGCCTTTTCCTACTTAAGGCGTCTGCCACCACGTTACCCTTGCCAGGGGTATATGTTATTTCGAAATCGTAGGACGCTAAGAACTCCATCCACCTTTGTTGCCTTAAGTTCAAGTCCTTCTGAGAGAACAAGTATTTTAGCGATTTGTGGTCAGTGAACAATTCGAATTTCTCCCCAAGAAGATAATGGCGCCAAGACTTAAGCGCGAAAACAATAGCGGCCAACTCTAGGTCATGTGTAGGGTAATTTTTCTCATGCGCTCTCAACTGTCTTCCCCCATAGGCTATTACCCTTCCCTCCTGCATTAAGACTGCGCCTAGTCCTGTCCCACAAGCATCGGTATAAACAGTAAATGGCTTACTCCCATCAAGCAACACTAAGACTGGGGCTGTGGTCAAAGCTCTCTTTAAACGTTGGAACGCATCATCACAATCTACATCCCACGCGAAGACTAGGTTCTTCTTCGTCAGGCGTGTCAATGGAGCTGATATTTTTGCGAAGTCTTTGATAAACTTCCTATAGTAGCCAGCCAACCCCAAGAAACTCCTTACTTCCGTATAATTTTTAGGGACCTTCCAATCTTGGATGGCCACCACCTTCGCGGGATCCACAGCTATCCCTTCTTTGGAAACCACGTGTCCTAAGAATCGCACTTCCTCTCTCCAGAAGTGACACTTAGTAAATTTAGCTTTAAGGTTATGCGCTCGTAGAGTCTCCAACACTTCCCTAAGATGTAGGGCATGTTCTTCTTCATTCTTAGAAAAGATCAAGATGTCGTCTACAAAGACCACCACGAATTTATTAAGGTACTCCCTAAACACCTTACTCATCAAATCAACAAAGTATGTGGGGGCGTTTGACAAACCGAAGGGCATCACTAGCCATTCATAGAAACCGTCCGGAGTCCTAAAGGCAGTCTTGTCAATGCTATCCTCAGCCACTCTCAACTGATGGAATCCAGTGGCTAAGTCCAACTGCGAAAACACTGAGGCGCCAACTAACTGATCGAAGAGATCGTCAATCCTCGGCAGTGGGTGTCTGTTTTTCTTAGTAAGTTTATTAAGTTCTCTATAATCCACACAAAGTCTAAGGTACCCATCCGCCTTCGTGGCAAACACTACTAGAGCACCCCACTCCGATATACTACGTCTTATGAACCCCTTCTCAAGCAACTCATTCACTTGCTTATTGAGTTCCCTCCTTTCATGAGGAGCCATGTGGCGTACTGGCAAAGATACTGGTTTTGCATTATCCACAAGATATATTCGAAAATCTATCTCCCGCTTCGGAGGCAAGCCCTTCACCTCCTCAAACACATCCGAGTATTCTCGGACCACTCTAACAGATCGTAGATTCTCCACAGACGCGTCACGCGATTCTAGATAACTTAGCATAACGGAATTTATTGGATTACAAAAGATTTCGAGAGTGTTGCCAAGGCGAGTCATGAGCCTAACTACTCCCCTTTCACAATCAAGAACGACCCCATTTCTGGATAACCAATCCATTCCTAAAATTAGCCCATAACCCATGAAGCCCAAAACATAAGCATCACATCTAAACCCAATGCTAAGTATAGAAATTTTCAAATCCAAACATATCATGGACAAATAAGCTGAGCCCCCAATTGGATTCGAAACAACTAAGGGATCCTCTATTAAACTGGTGATTAAGTGCAGTGATACAACTAATGATGTAGAGATAAACGAATGCGATGCGCCCGAATCGAATAAGATACGGACAGGATGATCAAACAGAAAAACTAAGCTTTCAACAGAAATGGTTCTACCTCGTTCTTGCAGTGGTGGGACCGCGAGAGCCTGAACTTGTCCCCTTGCCTGCCCTGGTGCCATAAGTGCCTGCACTTGTCCTCCCTAGGTAGACCCTGCCCTCTGCCCCTTCTTTGGGCAGTCCTTCACTAGATGTCCCGCTTCACCATAGTGAAAACAGCCAGTCTTCTTTTTCTTTCTGCAATCCTTGCTGAGATGGCCTGGTGTCCCATAGTTAAAGCATCTTTTATTTCCTTTGCCATTATTGTCTTTACCACCCTTCTTGTTTTGCTGTTGTGGTTTCTTCTGATCCCCTTTCTTCTCAGGTGCCTTATTAGCATTAGCGCCTTTCTCCTCATGCACGAGTGCCATGTCTACTAGCTTCTCAAAGGTGGCCCCCATAGGGATGTGGGTCATAGCCAACCCTTGCAACGGCTCATTCAAGCCTTTAACGAACCTCAGAGCCTTCTTCTCCGGCGTGTTCACTAAGTCCAAGCCAAACCTTGCTAACTGATTAAATTTGTTGACATATTCTTTCACTGATGAGCTTCCTTGCTTTAATGTCAAGAACCTTTCCATATATAGATTCTCTTCTGCCCTTGAGAGAAACTTTGCCTCAAACCTACGTCTGAAATCCGCCCAAGAATCAACAAGACGCTCCCCATTAGTGACCTCCCACCAAAACGAGGCCTCTCCCTTCATTAACTAAGCAGCTAATTTGACTTTCCTTTCTTCTTCTACTTCAAAGATTTCAAGCAATTCTTCCACTTCCTTAAGCCAATCTCTAGCTTCCACAAACGTTTCTGACCCTTGAAAAGGTTTTCCACCCATAGCCTTAAATTCCTTGCATGTCTTTGCAAAAGTATCAGCACGAGGAGGAGGAGCGGGTGCAACTAGTGGTGGAGGAACATTGGCTGGACCTGCCGCGGCCCTAGCCTCTAATAACCTCCTATACCATCCTGGTATCGTTACACCCTCCGGAAGGTTAAGATCTTCAGCCATGCTGAAACGAAAAAGGAAAGATTCAAAATGGAGAATTCGAAAGATAAGGATATGGCTATTGGGGATTATGTTTTTCTTAAAAACTTTCCTCTTAAAATAACTCATTAAGACATGTTTTTGAAAACACTTCTTCCAAAAATACTTTAGAAAAATAGTTTTTCTAAAAAAATTATCTGTTCTGGTAACCTTAAGCTCTGATACCACGTGTAACACCCCACGTCCATTAATGTCACTCACAAAGGGAATGCATTAACTTCCATGGAGGTTTTAAGTGAATATAGAACAGAAAATTACAACAAGACAGATAATAAGTAGTACTTGGAAATCTAAAACTTTATTTCATTGCGGAGGAAATTAAACATGTTTGTTACATCATAAAACCATAAATCAGAGTCAAGTACAATATCCATCTTGATAAAACAAAATACATAATCCCATTACATAAATAGCCATTAAAGAAGATAACAAGATGGACTTTACTTCAAGGGTCCAAGCTTTCCAAAAGAGAGATAAAGCAATCCAATCAAGCTCCACTAGAGCTGGGCCCACCCTGAGGACCTGGAGGGGGAAAAAGATAGAAATAGAGGGGGTCAGACATAAAGTCTGGCGAGTATGATGATTCTAACAATACTATTATCAAAATAACTAGACTAAGGCATAAGCTGGAAAACAAGGAAATGTCTATGAACTATTGGGTATGGAAGAGCAGATAAAGATAACGTTAAAGGCACACCTAATTACTAACGAATAATAACTACACTGCACCACACCAGTCACCCTAAAGGTTGATCCCACTCACCGAACTTAGAAATTGTATAAATAGCTTTGTGTACCCCTAGCTGACTACATAGGTGCCGCCTGCCCCTATCTCCGCTAGGTGTACCCCACTATCCACTTTCGATCGGCTCCCTACTCGTAGATACCCGTGCTGGTCCCATAGTGGGGTGTATCACTGCCCTAAAGTGGCAACCCGATACAACTTAAGGATGCACGGCTTATACCTACACGATGCAACAACGTCTTACCTACCAGCCCGGGTCCACACACGCATATGAAACCCGTTGGACTTGCGTTGCCACCGCTAACCCGTTTGCCCTCTTATAGTCAAACCCAGTATGCGTGTCCCGTCCTCGACTTGGGTCGAGCCCACAAAGATACGTTTGGGTTACTGGTTGAAATAGGCCCCCACTATTTACCACAAGCTATCCACCTAAGCTTGTCCCCACTAGTATATCCCACTTAACCCTCTTAGTCATGTTCATTTACATGTGTGTTTGGTTAAGTCTTACTAATCGTATTTCAAATGCCACTAAAGGCACCCACTAGATTCTTCATGCCACCCAAGGCACCTACTTAACCCCCATGTCCCACTTCACATGTTTATCTGGTTAAGTATTTCTTAATTCATTCAGGCCATAACCTCATAAAGACCTCTCACATTAGACTGGCATTTATGGCAGCTGGATTCGCCGGGCGGGTCCGGGCAGTCTTACACCATAAAAGAGTCGAACCTCGTGTCTTTACAACTGTTATGCTTTAATTTGAGCCTAGGACCTCTCACATTGGGCTGACATTTGTGACTACTGGATTCGCCGGGCGGGTCCGGGCAGTTTTACGCCATAAACGAGTCCAACCTCGTGTCCTAAGCATTGATTAACACTTATAATCTTTTACCCCAGTTTTAAATATATCCCTATTCAAATCATTAATTAATTCCAATTTTAATGATGTCCATAATTGAATCAATTATGGCCATCCACTTACGGTATGCAAAATCATATCAATTGCACCCCAATTTCTTAATATTAAATCCTTAATATTACCCCTACCCCACGTTATACGTTCGCTTATTCAACGCAAAATATACGTTAGACTCGAATAGTCTAACTCATAGCACAAAAATAAATTATCGCAACATATAGACAAATAAAATAGATCTAATCATAATAGTGATGAAACTTGCATAAAACTACACATGTCATGGATCTAAAGGTGTCAACTTGTTTGGTTAAATGTCACAACATACATAATATGATCATAATCCAAATTCATTGTATAAACTTGCATATGTGGTTTATGCAACATAATGATGGTGTGAACTAGCATCTAACCCATAGAACTCACACATGTTATAACCTACTTTTAGATCTAAATAGATGTCATAGGATATGTGATATTATACATACTAATCAATCTAAACTTGCATAGGTACATGTGATTTATCATGTGAATCATCATAGCCCAAACATATATATATATATATATATATATATATATATAATCAACATCATGATTTGATCAAGCATAAGCTAACTATAACATAAATAATAACATCATGACTTTGTAACATCGCAACTTAGCATAGAAACTTGCAACATATATAATATCATCATAGCATGATTTACAACATATAGGATATCATCATCACATAACATAGGATTTACAACATACATGATAGCATAGGGTTTACAACAACATATATGACAATTCACATCATTTTCTTATGATCCATATCACATATTAATCTAATTAGTTTGCTAATAATCTTATTAAGATCATCATACTCACAATTAGAAAAGAAAGAGAGTCTTGATTTGCTTTAGAGTTGAGTAGAATTAGAGTTTTGATTAGCTTTCTTCCTTCTTAGTTGGCGGCGGCTACACTGAGTTCCATGGCGATGGCATGACGGCGGCTATTCTATTTTTCATGTGAATTTAGAGTGAGAGACTACCTAGGTATATATAGAGTTTAGGATTTATTTAGACCGTCAGATCAACTCAGAATTAATCTCAGCCAACCAGATCAGATCAGAACCCTAATGGGTCATTACTCAGTCAAAAATAGGTCCAGAACAAAAACTGCTCGGGGGAGGCAGGTCGACTGCCAAGTCGACCCCCAGGTCGACTCTATGGTCGACCTGTTTGGGGCAGGTCGACTGCCCAGTCGACACTAGGGTCGACCTGGGCCTGGCTGGAATTTTCCCGCCTAGCCTGTTTTGACTCCGAATTTGAAATTTAAATTTACAGAAATCTGTTTTGAATTTTCTGAAACTTCTGATGGCCATAACTTCTTCATACGAAGTCCAATTCACGCAAACTCGGACTCTATCTCAACCAGAATTACGAGACGAACACATTGGCGCAACCCGTTTCCCTTAATTTTCACATCTGAATTTAGTTATTCTTTAATTTGTGAACATTATTATTAACAGAAATACGGGGTGTTACACTTAATCAATAAAATAATTAATGAAAATAACCTTACTTCTTCACTGTGTTAACAGGAACCCATCGCTGACCCTAAAACCCTCGTCCCCGCGCCATATTCCGACCACTAGAGCAGAATCGCCACCCATCATCGCCACCGCGGTCCCTCGTTTCCCCCTCTTCGCCGACTGTTGGCGGACTCGCACCAGACCTCGCGTCGATGTACCCAAAAATCGAACACCCCATATGCCCGTCGCTCCCATAAGTAAAGGTACCCGCTTGATGCCCTAGGATCCCCGAGTTGAACGAATCCGACCTCCGCCGATTTCATGAAGATTCAAGTTGTTTTAATTTCATGAAGAATTGAGCTTGTGACGGCTTGGATTTACAGAAGAGTATAAGGATTAGGTTATAAGGAGAAGGGGGTTATTTTATATAGATTTATAAAAATATTATTTATTTCCTAAAAATCAATTTTCGTAGACGGACTTCAAATTGAACCCAACGAATATCACCTCTAGCGTAATACCCCCGTTCTGAACACAATGGGATATGTATCGTAAGCCAACTCGGCCGTTTCGATCAGTTTTCGTCAAGATTAAAATATAACTCTATATATTGAATTTGAACGTGCATTTCAATTTACTGGGGCCACATACTAACTATAAAAATTTCCGAAAAATATTTTATAACTTCGTATTGACGATGCGGTCCTAACAAAACTAATTTCGTCAAATTCCGAGATCGTTTGAAAAATGGCCATTTTCCAGTTGATCAAAATCAACTAAAACTGGTCAAGCGCGTTTTCCTTCGCCACGCTCACATATTGATTCAGAAAATTACGAATTTTGCAATCTAGCAATAACTAGACATCACAGATCCAACAAAAGTGGTTTCGTCGAAATCCGAGGTCGTTTGCAAAACGGCTATTTTCAAGGCCTTTATATATATTAAAATATATATAAATTCCACAGTGACTTTTCTGAATTTTAAACTGGACGTAACTCTCAACTTTTAAAATGAAATCTAAGTTTCTTATATCCGTTGGAAAGATATCATCAAACAGATTACATATTTCTTGTTTCATTCAATTCTGACTTATGTTGAATTCTGTATATTCATTTGAAATTCGAAATCGAAATTTCAAACTACCGTGCCATTTCAGGCTCGTTATATAATTAAAATAAAATTATTCATTTTAGCTTCGCCAAAAATAAATTTTCCATCATTATTATTTAAAATAATTCGTTTTAAATAATCAAAATTCGCTAAAATTGCCATAATAAAAATTTTAAATTGGCTCGGATTTCTGGGTCATTACAATCCCCCCCCCCCACTTAAAACTTTTCGTCCCCAAAAGGGAACGAAGCCGAAAGTTGTTTTACAAATCAACTCAACTTTCGTTCTTTTTTTACGGCTTAAGTTCTTCAACTTTTCTGTTTCTAAGAACTTTTCAAATTTTTCAAAAATTTGGCTAACACCCTAAATTTTCGAAAAATTTCGCCATAACCTCCACTGCACCGAGGACTTGGGATATTTCGTATAGCCTCCCATGGCCTTCTTCAATCCAAAAGAAAAAGAAAAAGCCAAGCGGCTAGCTAATCGGCTCATAAAATCATCATCACCCAAACTAAAAAGTAAATTATGGTAAACATGTACCTATTTGTCGGGCAAACAATTTTATTCTTCTGCTATAGCCTCCTTGCTACGACCTGTTCAATGTAAGTACATGTACATGCATGCAAATGCAACTAATTTTCAATAAAACTCAATATTTAATACAATTTGGCTAAAGGTCCAATATTTAATTAATCAAACAATAATCAAGCAACACAACCAACAATCAATTAGTTGATTAGCTTTTCAAATTCATAACTTTGATACATAGTCCAAAAATCAGATTTTTGATGCCAAATCACAACAATAAGTCCTATCTAATTTTGGTTCTCACACCAGCCTAATGGAAATATATAGAAATCTCACTTTCGTCACTCGAACACAAACTACTGATGCTATATAGTCATCAATAGTTTCATCCCCGGGCGACTAGAGTGTGATTCTATATCTATCCAGTATATTAAAACTTCGAATACCCGTGGATCAGACGTATATGCGAAATCTTTATATATTGGATTGTCCAAATTCAATATAAAATAAACAATCAGGTACGAATAATTGATTTAAATTTTCAAAACAAAAATTGTTTTCATTTGAAAATATACTCTTCACACTCGTTCTAGGATACTACTGTTCCCATCTCCAACGAGTCATTCTAATTGGATATTACTAATCCAATCTCTGATGAATTCTTTCGTTTGGTTCTAATGTGTCTTGTTCTCGAGCTTTGTAAACCAAAGCTCTGATACCACTGTAAGAACCCGTAACTTCCCCGGTAAGGAAAGAGCGGATACTTTGAGAATAACACACAAAAGAACACAGACAGAAGAACATTTCATTGTATATTACAACAATTCCATCAAAATACAAGAATATACAGAGTAAGAATAAATATTACAAAGAAAATATCAGAAATTTAAATTACATTTAAACACATCGCAGCGGAAAAATAATACAATACACAACTAGAAGTAATACACGGATACAGAGCTTTCCGAGTATCGCCCCAGTTGTAAATCAGGATCCTGTGAATATAAATCTGCAAAACAAAAACTACTAGCTGCCCATGTCAAAATAAGGGCACCCAGAGTTTAGGTTAAAACAAAAACTCCAGGTCAGTCATGTGACTTGTGTGAGAACTAAAACAATTATTTATCTTTATTTTAAAGTTAGGTAAATCAAGGGACCACGCCGTATAACACGGAACGGGTTTCCTCCCAAGAACACCAGTGCATAAAACAAATAGCGCAATGCTAAATAAAGAACAATAAAGCTATTATAAGACCCAGGTCCCATCGCACAATGCAACACAAGCCGGAGGATAGGGTTTTTACCTTATAATAGCCAAAGAATGCTTGATACACTAAATTTCATGTTTTAATTCTTAATCAGACTCCAACCGTAAATTAGTAAGAGAACGATTACCTAAGTATTAACCCCGAAGGCCGAAACCAACATCAGATCAATACCCAGGAAACCACCCATCTTAGCTCGTTTCCAGATAGTTTCTGATTTTATATACAATCATAAATATCAATCATAGGCGGCATGAATGTCCCATACCACTATGTCCGATTCGAGAGCCTCTAGTCCGCCCCTCAAGAACAGAATGCATCGTCCCTTGGACTCAGGGCTGGTCCACCGATGTGGATTATAATTCTTGAACACTGCGTTTCCCCGCCCTATGGGGCGTAAATGAGCCAACAAATGAGTCCATCGGCTTCACATAGTCACCGATATATCCGAGGCGCCTCGCAATAACAACAACCACATAAGTCAAACTCGTCGGGGCGTGTGAAACCACTAACGCCACTTCTAACTAGAAGGAAACGCATGCCCCCCCGATATCCGTCTCCCTTTTTGGTTCATACCGGGTGTGAAACTCGCGAATTAAACGTTACACAAAGCTATGCCACAAAGGCCGTGCTTTGATCATCAACCACAAGACTTTGCTTTTCAACAGAAGCCTTGATCATCTGCCACTTAGGCATGCCACACAGGCAATTCACTCCATGCGACTAATGTCCACCAATATACAACCTCTGAGCTCGTACGTCTCAGAGAAGGGCGTTAAGCAAGAGAATGAATTCTCCGCCGCTAAACAGATGTATATTTAATAGAGATCAATCAACATAGAATAAAATCCAATGTCAGACACACAGTCCATTTACAAGTCCATTCTGGGTCTGAACGAAACCGGAGGCACCTAGTACCCCGCATACCCATCGATCTCCAAGTACGTCTGGACGATCACCAACTGATTCCCTCCTCTTGGGTGTACGACCCAATCAAGATCATCAGTAATTATCCAAACGACGTGAAGACCTCCGGTCTTCAACCACCATCTTCATCTTCGACTAATTGTCGAATCAGTTATTCAAAATGGGATAAACCTGGTCTTTCTGAATAACTCGCGTATATAATAAACAAGTGTTACACAAACACAACATACGCCTCATTCTAATTCATCGTCACTAACCGTAAATTAGCAAGAGAATAATTCCCCAAATATTAACCCCGAAGGCCGAAACCAACATCAGATCAATACCCAGGAAACCATTCTTCTTAGATAACCTACAGTTAGTTTCTAAATTTCACATTCTTAGGGATAGGTTCCCATTAATTTTATCAAAGATAAATTCTTTTAAATTTATTCTTTAATCTTCCTTTGAATATCACTTCAAACTAGTCGGGATTAGCGAACCACACCGAAGTAATCATTTATTTAATTTCCCAATCCCAACCTATTCATCCCATGAAGTAAAACTAGTAATACTTCATATCTAACACCACAGTGTTATCGGTAAATTCAATTACCATTCACGTTCAAATCTAATTAAAGATTTAACTATCGCCTGGAGCAAAACTGGTGATACTCCATTCTCGATCTTTTCAATCTAATTAAAGATTAATTAAAACTCCACTTAATTTTAACCTTTAACTGGGTTAAAGAATCAATGTCATTTAAAACACGGTTCACGATAAACCCAAAATCACATCACATATCAATCAGTCCCTGACCGTAAATTAGCAAGTGAGCAATTCCCTAAGTATTAACCCCGAAGGCCGAAACCAACATCAGATCAATACCTAAGAAACCATTCAACTTAACTAATTTCCAGTTAGTTTCTGATTTTCTTAACTCCGTTCGGTTTAAGAACAGTATTATTGAAGATACCATTCACGACAACCCAAAATTACATTCCATTAATTATCGGGTTAAAGAACAAGTGTTATTTAAAACACTGTTCACGATAAACCCAAAAATCAATACCAATTCAATTCCAATTAAATATTATTTAATTGGTACACTTCATTAAACCTAAATAAAAAGATTTAATCTTTTTCTCACCAGGGCTTAAAAACAGTGTTAATGAAGACACCATTCACAACAAACTCAAATAACATTTGATATTAAATACAAGGTTCTGAATAGAAAATATATCGGCTTATATTCAATATCAAATTCTACGACCAACAATTATCGTATTGGAAATAACGATATAAATATATCTTTCAAATTTCCATAACAATATCTGTATAATCACGAAATCCAACATCGAAATATTCCAAAGATAATTTCGATTCAAATCCATTCCAATTAATTATTGGAAATCCTGGTTACTTTTAAAACCCTTTCCAGACCAATTTATTTATTTTAAAAATAAATAAATCATTATTCTAGTTTAAAACTAGTTCATTTTGATAAAAATCTATTTTATCTTTTCAAATATGGAAATTTTCCTCCTAAATCTTCACAAATCATTTCTTATGATTTTACACAAATTATTATTATTTTTAATAATTTTATCAAGGCCCGTTCAACCAATTTCCATCAACGGCCATCGAACTACACTTACAACGACCTTTTCCAAATTTTATTTGGACATAATTCCAAATCCAACCGTTAGATTTCTAATATTCGTTAGAAAGCTCTTTTTGATACGAACCCAACGGTTCCGGTTTTAGGAGAATCCGACGGTCGAATCTCCGGTAATATCCATTCGAAGTTAATGGTCGAAATTCGTGAACTGCCGCGGCGCGGCGCGTTCTATTCAGGCCATTATGTATATATATAATATTATATATATTTCGTCGATTTCCTTTCAAAACGTATTTTATAAATCGTTTTTAAATTTATTTTTAAAATGATTTCAACTTCTTATTCGGTTTCAAATCAAAATTGAATTTTCCTTTATAAATTCCTTTTTACATTCATTTCTATTTAATTTCAATTCAATTTCAATTCGATTCAATTCAATTTCAATTTGGTTTGAATTCCTATCCAATTCAATTTCAATTCGATTTGAATTCGTTTTCTATTCAATTCATTTCGAATTCATTTTCTATTCAATTCAATTCGAATTCATTTTATATTCAATTCAATTCGAATTCATTTTCTATTCAATTCAATTCGAATTCATTTTCTATTTAATTCAATTTCAATTCAATTTTAATTCCTATTCAATTCGATTTGAATTCGTTTTCTATTCAATTCAATTTGAATTCGTTTTCTATTCAATTCAAATCGAATTCATTTTCTAAAATATTGGATTCGAATTCATTTTCTAAAATATTCGATTCGAATTCATTTTCTAAAATATTCGATTTGAATTCATTTTCTAAAATTTTTGATTATTGAAATCACTTTTCAATATTCATTAAAAACAAATAAAATCGACAAAGTTCCCGTTTGTGTTAAAATGGCATTTAACTACTTAACACGGCTTCACATTTCAATATTCACTGAATATTATTTTAAAATATTTGATAATTCTGAACTGGAATCAGACACAGTCAATTACCATATAATTTCAGTTATATGGATTTCATCCAATTCATGTATACAACAATGACAACAAACAACCAACCATCATCCAAAGTGCGTTCTACACTGTATAAGCATCAAATATAAATATTTAACGCTTATAACAGTCTGTCAATCAATCGATCGACATACAGCTAATTATTGGGATTAGAGTTTGTCATATATCATCCCAATACCCGTGTGGGGTTTCAAACAATCAAACACAAATTTTATTTGTGCAGTTGGGCGATGTGTAAAATTTATCGTTCCAATCAATATCAGTCAAATGTGCGTATATAAAGAAATCGTTCGATTTGTTTATAACTATTTATTTTATATACACGTTAAAAATTATATTTTTAACTATAAAATATTTTCCACTGTAAAATATTTTATTTCATTCCACTTCACACAATCAAATTTCACAACCCAGAAATCAAACAAACAAGCCATCCATGGTCTGTGGACGACGGTTGTCGGGTGCTACTAAACCCCGTCTGCATCCTAGTATATATTTCAACTAGAAATAAATTAAAGGTGAGGAGTTCTCACCATGGGGTTCCACTCCGCCATTTCATTTCTGAATTTCTGAACCGTTTGAATTCCATTTCGATTTCAATTCGTTCCATCCCAATTCTTTTCAAGCTGGTCACATTAAAAATTAAATTTTTACATCTCCATATACAGAATAAAAATTGTGTTTTTATCACAATGAAACATTATACAAATCATATTCTTTTCACTTATAAAAACATATTCTTTTCGATTATAAAATATAATCCTTTCCTATATAAAAATATATTCTTTTTATTCTCTACATTATATAAAAATTATATTTTCATTCCTCACACCATATAAAAATTATATTTTCATTCTTCACACCATATAAAAATTATATTTTTATATGATGAAAAATCATATCTTTTCCCTCTCAAAAATCGTATCTTTATATATATATATATATATATATATATATATTAAAGACCATATGCTAATTTACATTTCTGAATCAAAGGCTATTTTTATATTTAAAACAAAGATATTTATTTTTACATAACTAGTGCTAATTTATTTTTACAAATCAATACTAATTTATTTTTACATGACTAAAACAATATTCTTATATTATGAAAAACAATGCTTTATCGATATTTATATTGAAAACTGATTATGAACAATGTGATATTTAAAATTGTAACAACCCGTATTTTTATAACACGTTAAGACTAGAACTCTAGGCAGAATAATATTTTAAAATCAGAATCAGGGGAAATGGGTTACGCCATTGCGTTCGTATCGAAATTTCACATGAAATAGAGTCCGAGTTTTCGAAAATCGGAGTCCGTATGAGGGAGATATGACCCTCCGAAGTTTCAGGAATTTTCAGAATAAAAAAAACTTCGAATTCGAAATTCGAATTCAAACCCCAGATCAGACTGGGCGGGAAAATTCCCGCCCATAGACCAGGTCGACCTGGCGGTTGACGATAGTGTCGACCTCCCAGGGGCCAAGTCGACTACAGTGTCGACCTGGGAGGGACCAGGTCGACCATAGTGTCAACCTGGGGGTCGACCTGCCTCCCGAACCTGTTTCCTGCACCAGATGCATTCCGATGTATTTAGACTTCTTTCGTGACTAGATTCGTCTGCCTAACCCTATATAAACTCACCCCTAGCCTCATTCTCTCCACACCATTTATTTCTGTCCTTATGCTGCTTCTAAGATAATCAAATAAAAAGGAAGATAAAGGACTGCTCCTTCTCCATCAAGACTACGCTTAGGGATTTGCAGATTGGGGGATTTCAATTAGAACACGGTCGATCAAATAGAGATTCAACAGTCAAAATTCTGCTTTCTAATTCTTGATCCACGCACTATAAGTTCAAGTTACTTTTAGATAAAAGCTGTAAATTCAATATCCGTGTTGTAAATTGGAATTTGATCTGTGTATGGTGATTGATTCTTATCTATTCTTGTTCGTCTTGGATCTTGACTTTCGGACCTATTCATGTTGTAAATCAAACTCTCTCATGTCTATAACCTTAACATGCCTATGACGTTGAATGTATTGTTAATGGACAAAGACTATGACTGAGAACATAAGACTGCCTATGACTAATATGACTATGCCTGTGACTATGACGGTGAACATAAGACCGCCTATGACTAATAAAACTATGCCTATGCCTATGACGGTGAACGTAAGACTGTTGCCTATGACTATGACAAGGACAATTGTGGTTAATCACCTATGACTCTTGACATGAGGATTATTACCTATGATTATGAACATAAGACCATTATCTATGACCATGACTTTGAAACTATTACTGTTAATTGTCCATGACTATTTGCCTAGAACTATTTTTGATAATTATCCATGATCATTGTGATGAGTCGCTTATGATTCATAGCTATGAGATTTGTACCTATGACTGTTGGGGTTAATTGCCTAAGACTATTATAGTTGATTGCTCATGCCCAGACACCATAGTTGAAAACCATGTTGTGCACCGAATTGACATTTTGTTGAATCATATACCTAGGGTGTGACTTGCTTAGTTTATTCACAATTATGTACACCAAAACCACTGGATCCATTATTCTTGTATTTGGCTTGTTTTTGCATGCCTATTCTTTTATGTCGGTGTTTATCATGACCATTGCCTTATCTTTCTAGATTTGGAATCCTATATGCCAGTGATGTGGTAACCAATTATCTCAAGTTATGTCATGCTAGTCTTGTAACCCCTTTTTATCGCTTTATGCTCGTCTCTTTTGCCTATCATAGTTTGGATGCTATTCCCTCTATTTCGAGATTTGGATTTGTTTGTAGTATAGAACGATTCACGTTCACGTGCGATGGGAATACGATTTGGGTAGAATAGGCAAAAACATGAATTGGTTATGAACATGAATTATGAACTTGATAATAGGCAAAACTTGAAACATGAACGTTGTTATAATTTGAACCTGGATATGGACACGAACCTGACATCGACTTGATATGAAACTTGCCTTGAAAACTTGACGATTTGACATGAAACATGACATGAAAACTCGACATGAATTTTAACATGAAAACTTGAATGTGGGCATGACAATTAGATAAATTTGAAAATGGCCAACTCGAGGTTGGGTTGAGTTTGCAGTGTAAATCTGCCCAGAACCGCCCGGCAAATCCAGTGGCTGCAAACAACAGGATCCAGTGTGGGTAGTTGGTCATATCGCACGTAAAACCCGAGGTTAGACTATGTTGAGGTGTAAATCTGCCCGGAACCGCCCGACAAATCCAGTAACCACAACAGTTAGTCTAATGTGAGAGGTTGAAGTGCATTAATGAATTAATGACCACTAAACAATTGGGATTAGTGTATGTCAAATATCATCCCAATACCCGTGTGGGGTTTCAATCATCACACATCGATTTTATTTGTGCAGTTGGGCGATGTGTAAAATATATCATCCCAATCAATATCAGTCAAATGAGTGTATATAAACAAATCGTCCGATTTGTAAATGAATATTTATTTTCGTTTATATACTCGTTAAAAATTATATTTTTAATGATAAAATATTTATTTTAACATATGAATATTTTATATAGTTCATTTACACAATAAAAATGATATTTGTATTGTTCTAACATTTTTAGATAATTTCGGCAGTACAACCACGCGATACTAGAACCGGATAAGGTCTTGCCTTATCCCTCGCCAATACTGGCTCGCGCCATACACGTACCAATTCTAATTAATCCATTTCACTTCCCAAACCAAATTCAAACGAATAAACCAATCAAACAAACAACCAAACATCCATGGTTTCAATCAAAGGGGTCGGATGCTTCTAAGCACCGTCTGCATCCTAGTATATATATATTTAACTAGAAAATAAATTAGAGTGAGAAGTTCTCACCTTTGGTTTCCACTCCGCCATGCTTTGATTGTCGATCTATATAGCATACCTACATTAAAAATCATATTTTTAACCCATCAATAATTATTTCCCTGTATGACAATTTGATAGATAGTATACATAAGCTAAAAATCATATTTCTATCTTTCTAAAAACATTTTCAGACATACGGTAAAAACCCCATTTTTATCTACCCAAAAATGTTTCCTTTTTAAGATAAAAATCATATTTTTATACAACTAAAAATATATTCTTTTATATGATTAAAATCTTATTTTATAACGCTATTGTGTATATAAAAATCATATTTTTATTTCAAAGTTGTATTATAAAAATCATTTTTTATTACGATGTTTTCACTATAAAAATCATATTTTTATCTGCTGAAAAATCATATCTTTATATATATAATATGCTATTCATTTAATAAAAACAATATTTTTATTCTGCTACTATATAAATAAAAATCATATTTTTATTTCAAAGTTATATTATAAAAATCATATTTTTATTAACTAAAAATCTTATTTTTATACAACTAAAAATCTTAACTTCATTTGACTAAAAATCATATTTTTATAAAGCTAAAAATCCTATCTATATGTTCATAAAAATCCCATCTTTATGTTGTTAAAAATCATATTTTTATACCACGAAAAATCCGATCTTTATATAAATAAAATCGTAACTTTATATAAGTAAAAATCCTAACTTTCTATAATTAAAAAATCATATTTTTATAAAGCCATAATCATATTTTTACATAGAATTAAAATCATAAATATCATAAGATTAAAATCATAAAAACTTACAAATGTTCTAGGGCTTTCGATCATTGGAAAGCTGGCGCAAATCGATCGAAGGGGGGATTTATTGGCGCTCAACTACAAGAAAAAGGAGGGGGCGTCGATCTGAACAGCAGAGGGGGGTGTAGCACTGGGGTCAAAGAGGTGGAAAAGGGTGGCGGTGAACTTCTGGTTGTCGGGCTGGGGACTGGCGGCGTTGGAAGTGGGTTTCTAGGGCTTGGGGGTTTGGGGTCTTCATGGGAGAGAGAGGAGGCTCTGGGAGGCAGATCGGGGGGGGGGGGGGGGGAGGGGGGAGGGGGTGCGGCTGACCGCGGCGGCGTCGGAGCTGGTGGGCGACGGCGGCAACAAGCAGGGGTGCAATCGACGATTTTGTTTTTCTTTTCTATTTTCTTTTAAAACTGATGGGGAAGAAAGAATGTCAGTGGGGGGAGAGAGAGAGTCAACCTTTATATATAAATATATATTTTTATTCCAAAAAGTTACTTTTTCATTCTAAGTCCAAATCGAACCCAACGAATGTCGTCCCTAGCTAATTACCCTCATTCTGAACACAATGAGATATGTTTCGTAACCCAATTCGGTTGTTACGGTCAGTTTTTCTTTAAATTACAATATAAATCAATATATATTTAATTTAAATGCACATTTTAATTTACCTGAGTCACATGCAGGCTCCAAAAATTCCAGAAAAATAAATCTAGCTCTGTTTTGACGATACGGTCCTGATAAAACTAATTTTGTCGAATTTGGAGACCGTTTGAAAAATGATCATTTTCTGGTTGATCCAATTCAAACGAAATTAACAAAACACGTTTTCTTTTTCCAAGCTAACATATTAATTCAAAAAATTATGAAATTTGGAATCCAGCAATAATTTGACATTTCAAATCCAATAAAAGTGGTCTCATCGAAATCGGAGGTCGTTTGCAAAATGACTAATTTTAAGGGCTATATATAATTTAAAATATAATTACCATAGCGGCTATTCTGAATATTTAACTGGCCATAACTTTTTATTCCATTTATAAAATTTGAAATTTTCACATTCGTTAGAAAGATATTTTTAAACAGATTCATATATTTCTTGTTTTACTGAAATCCGATTTGTTTTGAATTATATACATTCATTTGAAATTTAAAATCAAATTTTCAAACTACCGTGCCATTTTAGGCTCGTTTTATAATTAAAATAAATTTATTCTTTCTAACTCTGATTTAAATAAATTTTCAGTCGTATTATTTAAAATAAATCATTTTAAATATTCAAAATCCATTAAAATTGCCAAAATAAAAATTTTAAATTGTTTTTGATTTTCCGGGTTGTTACAATAATATTTGAAGATTTCTACTGTAGCATTGTATGCATGTTCATTTGTCCTTTTAAATTACCACTCTATAAAACTCTTAGGACTTTCTTTCTTCAATCACTTTATCATAATATTTGTTATAACTGGATATAAAAATATTTGCTTTTAACTAGGTGGATATAACAGTCACTTATATTAGTTAGTCTATTGTGTTTGCGCTATGTTACAATGTGGGTATAAGAATAACTGGTAGCGTTATTTTGTTATGACTAGCTAATTGATTGCACTAACTGTTGGCAACATCCTTTATGGTATTCCATCAGGAATTTTTTTGTACTCAAGTTTAATTTTTATACAAGAATACGTATAACGTCAACAATAATATTTTATGGTTTTCCACCAACAAAAATTTGATTGATTCCAGGTATTTTTGGAAAATGTTTAATTTTATTTAATTGATATTTAATATAGCGTATTGGTCTTCTAATAGTATAATAATCAAATATTGCTATGACCATCAGTAGAACTTTGATACTAAAATTTAGATGTAGTCATATAATTATAATTAATTGATTACTAAACAATGGTTGAAATTTTGTATGAATCATCAACGCACCTTCTTTTTTAACATTGGACCCTTTGTGGTTTCTATCTTAATCATGTATCAATCTATATCTCTTAGCTATGTGGCTATCTTTATCTTCTTTGGCACTATTTAATTGGTTAGGAAATTCTGGTGTCAATAATTTTGATTTAAAGCACTTACCAACTTCAACATAACTTATTCAGTTTTCACTTTATACTAAATAAATTTAGCTTATTAGGTTTTTTACTTGCATATAAGAGTAAAGATAGCGATTATCCTTACTGACAATGGGATTGATGATTATGCAAGTGTTTGAACATGGCACATAAATAGAAATTGAAGAGAAAGTGAGCGTAGAAATATTTGATGAAGATGATTTTTATTAGTGCTTCAATTGATGCAAAAGTCTGTATTAGGCTAGATATATATATAGCCTATAAATGTAACTGTTACAATGATTTTGGTCTTGTAAACTAAGCAAAAGGAACTTTGTGCTTAGCCCATTATATTGTACAGTATGGATAGCTGAAGTAAATAATGTTGCACCACACCGTGTTGGGTTAGCCACTTCATTTGATTACCCCCCCCCCTCAAATTAGGTTTCCAGAATCCTTCGAAGCCTTAATTTTCCATAGCGGTGCTGAAGAAAGTCACCCTTTCAACGTTCGAATTTAAGAGGATCCGAAGCTCTCGAACATCAAAAGGGCCTCATTTGAAGAGAGACATCACTGAGCTCTTCGTTCGGTGGAATCTAAACCAGGTTGTATCCTCTCTTTGATATTTAAATCATTTCTGAGTCTTACAAAATTTTTAGTTGATAAAGCCTTCGTAAAAATGTCTGCTTTCTGATGATAATTTGGTATATGATTGACTTGAAGTTTTCCTTGTTGAACGTGCTCTTGAACGAAGTAGATGTCAATTTCTATATGCTTTGTTTTTGCATGCTGAACTGGATCGGTTGTCATGTAAATAATGCTTAGATTGTCACACCATATAATAGGCTTTCTTTCAGTAAGTAGGTTTAGCTCTTTTAACAAGGATTGTAGCCATAGTATTTTTGATGTAGTGCTTGCTACACTTTGATACTTAGCCTAAATGCTTGACCTTGATATTGTAGTCTGCTTTTTAGAACACCATGAAATTAAATCATTTCCAATGTATATGCAATATCCTGTTGCAGATCTTTTGTCATCACTATCTGCAACCCAATCTGAATCGATGTAGGTAGTGATGTTTAGATGATTGCTAGCCTTTAGAGTTAAGCCAAAGTTGTTCGTCCCATTCAGGTATCTGAGAATTCTTTTAACTGCTTTCCAGTGCTCGTCAAGAGGGTTCTGCATGAACTGAGAAATTTATTAACATTAATTGCAATATCAGGTCGTGTTATAGTGGCATTTTGTAATGCCCCTACAACACTCGTATACTATTTTATATTATTTATAGCTTCCCTGTTCTTAGAGCAATGCTGATTTGATATCGTTGGTGTTGGCTGAGGCTTAGCTTCATTAATGTTGGTTCTGAGCAGCATTTCAAAATTGTATCTTTTCTGACAAAGATGCATCTCTGAATTTGATGGCTTAGTAACTTCAATGCCTAGGAAATGTGAAACTTCACCTAAATCTTTAAAAGAAAACTACTTATGTAAAAACTCTGTTAAGTGCCCGACTTCCTCATTACTGCTACCTGAAATAATCAGGTCATCAACATATATAGGTATGTATACAGTAGAAGGATTATTAATTTTAATAAATAAGGATGAGTCAGATTTTGTTGGTTGAAATCCCATTGAGTTCAAAGTTGATTTCAGCTTCTGGAACCACACTCTAGGTGCCTGCTTGTGACCATATATAGCCTTCTTCAATTTGCAAACTTGACATGAATCTTGACTAAATCCTTGTGATTGATGCATATAAATGTCTTACTGTAAATCACCATTCAGAAAGGCATTATTCGCATCTAAATGCTTTAATTTTCAATTATTATTCAAAGCAATGGTAAATATGAGTCTGATAGTAGAGGGCTTCACAACTGGAGAGAAAGTGTCACTAAAATCAAATCCATATTCTTGTGTGAAGCCCTTTGCTACCAGCCTTGCTTTGAATCTATTAATTGATCTGTCTGGATTTTTCTTAAGCCTTTATGCGCATTTACATCCCACTATGTTTTTGCCTTGTGGTGGATTGACCAGCTTCCATGTATTTTTTTTGATATGTGCATCGTACTCCTCCTTCATAGCAGTTTTCCACCTTTTTTCTTTGACAGCTTGATTATAATCCACTGGTTCATCATGACTGATAGAAGCAGTGTAAATATTTGGTTTAAAGATTCCACTTTTTTCTCCTGTCATCATATGGTGTCTTGGCGGGTTGTGTGGAGAACTTTGTGGTGAGCTTGATTGTTCAGGATTACTTGTATTGTTTTCTGCACTGTTATGATCATTATTGACCTCGGTACTTAAACTTTAATTTTCTTCTGCAACAGGTTGCTGACTGATGTGGCTTGGTGTCTCTAATTGATGTTGACTTTGTTCTTCAAAGTCATCCTCATGATTTCTTTGAGTACCAGCAGCCTCAATACCATTTTGATGCTCCTATAGATCATGAATTATGGATATTTCAGGCATTGTAACCTTTGGATTATAGACTTCTTTGATGTCTTAATTTAAATATTTCTGCATGGAAATTTTTCCTCATCAAAGATTACATGTCTACTTATTAAAATTCTTCCGTTAGAGTCAATATACTTATACCCTTTTTGATTAGAGTAACAACCAATAAAAGTGCATTGTTTTGATCTGTAGTCAAGTTTATTTGAATTATGTGGTCTTAGGTATGGAAAACATAGGCATCCAAAAACTTTAAAGATATTGTAATCTGGCTTAACATCGTATAATTTTTGTAATAGAATTGTAACGTCCCGCATTTTTATCAATTTACACTTGAATATTTCAATTAGTTTAAATATTGAATTCGTAATCTAAATGGAATTTTATATTGAATAAAATGAAGTTTAATGTATTAATAAGTATATATAAATAATATAAATGAGCTCGAAATGGTGCGGTAGTTTGTAATATTAGTTTTGAACTTCAATTGAGTGTAGGAATCCGTTATAAGTCAGAATTCGCTGAAACAAGAAATATTCGAATCTGTTGAACTGTAATTTTGTTACAAAACAGAAAAATTAGAATTTCGTATCTTATATTGAGGGATATGGCCAAATCAAATTTCCAAAAAATTGCTGTGGAATCATTTATAAACCGTAAGGATTTACTTAACAAAATAAATCGATTTTAAATCAATTTAATATTGTTTTAACTTGAAAATGAAATATCTGGTTTAAAATTCATGTTAATTTATTCTGGAGTGATATAAATCCAGTTTATATGATAATAACATTTTATTTTTTATTTTTCGGTCGATTTATATTAAATTCAATTTAATGTTAAATTGATTTAATTGAATATCTTCTATAAATGGTAGAATTAGACTGCGAAACACGTTCCAGGGTGTTCAGAATAGTGGTAGAATCCTAGAATTACCTTTTGTTGTGTTTAAAAAGGAGTTCAAAATAACAGGATAATTTATAAATGAATTTACATTGGTTCGAATTAATATAAGGGTAACACATATAACTCCTTTCTCCATACACTGAAACTAACCCTCCTTCTACCATAAGGTTCTCAACATGGTACACAAAAATTTCGTCCTTTAACACATGTTTGTCTAAAACCTATCCTAAGTAGTTGCATCGTTTTTCTCTTCTACCATCCCTCAAGGACGTTGAAGTCTTCCTCCCTATTGTCAACACGTAAAGCCACTTGTACCCGCTGAAATCGACATGGTTCTTATCATTAATTTTAGCCTATATAAGAAGCAACAACCTTCATTCCAAAAATCAAACAAAAACTTCCAATTCACTTTAACCCGTCTATTCTCTCCTACTGAAAATCAACTCGACCGATTTTATATAAAAAAAAGAAATTTAAAATCAAAAATCTCGATTCGAAAACCACCGTGATGCCTGCAGATCATGAATCGATCCTGAAGCTCAATACACGATAGGAGGAACTCGCGAATTAGGAATCATGATCAAGGACGGGTATTTTTTTGGAACTCGAGACCAACACTGGGATGCTCGACGGAGTAGGGTTGTGCTAAGGGGATTCCAACCATTACTGCGTAATGCGATGGGACAAGCTGGAGGACTGATTAGGATGTGACACTGTTAGTTAAGGCAAACATTGCAATGAGGGTGAAGGGCATTTCGGTTAAGATGATGCAGTCGCATTGCAGTCATGATATTGGGGACTGGAAGTAGACATTAATGTATATGTTTTTCTGAAATTTAAATATGCTTAGAATAAATTGTTTTATTATTTTTAGTAGTAAATTTATATGATAGTTAATCGTTAAATTAAAATAAATAATGTAGGAAGTTCGGACAATAAAATTTATAGGCTATTGACTTTGGGATGATGTAGTTAACCGATAAGTTGCTTCATCGGTTAGTCGAATAATTGGCAAAACGATAAGGTAATTCGAAATTTTTATTTTATAGAATAATAAACTAGTATATGCTAATATTTAATTTAAAATAAATAGAGTTTAATCGTTAAATAAAATTAAATAATTATAGGAGCTTGATAAAATCATTGAGACGGGCCGAGTCGATTTGTAGACACAGATATGGAAATTAAATGGATATTCAGCAATGGAAAAATCGAGGTGAGTTAAACTCACTTAGTTAAATTATAGTGAACAATTTTTAATAGTCCAATTTTTTTGATTGCTTATTGCCTGATAAATTAATTAATATAATGTGATAATATTATATAATAATAATATTGGTGATTGGATAATCCCCGCAGTACCATTAGCGGATGATTTCCCTATACGGCCCACAATATATATAGTGGATGAACTTCTATACCGCGATATCCTGCCTCGAAGCAGGATGGGTATTATTGTTGTTGACTAACATCTGTGGACGCAGCAAAAACATGTTGGAGGGATCCAACTGGATTCCTCACCATTTATTTATTTGTTTCATATATATGTTGTTGTATGATATGATTGATACCCTAAGATAGTAGATGACATGTTTGGGTGGGTATTAACCTTGGTCCTTGATTTTTGATAATGTCAAAATAATAATATATGGTTTTTAAAACCAGAATTTAAATATATAAAAATATTTAAGGGAATTTTATTTTCAAATACAATATTTATTTTGAAACCGAATTTATAAATGGAATTGAACAGTAAAGATTTGTTTTTAACAAATAAGACGATAAGTTGATTTTATAAACAATATTTATAAAGAAGTGAATTATTGTTGGTATTACAGAATTCAGAAATTATAATCTGAATATGAAGATAGATGGAATTTGGGTTTGAAATCGGTATGGTTAATGGATTTGAATTTTCCAAGTTCAATGGAAATTATAGATTGAATCATATGAAATAACTCTATATTAGAAGTTATAATGGGATTGAAACTTGAAACTTGATTTATGAAATCGAGTCTAAAATGAATTTGTATTGAAAATATTGTTCACAATTAAGGTGAATAAGGAGCATAAAATAAGTTGTGTGGGAAACTAGGAATTTACAAAAGTAAGTTAGAAAAGTTTTTTGAAATTATAAATTCTTACTAAATAATATAATATAGATTATATTAAATAGTTTTTCATACGGTTTATAAATAATAAATATTAGAATTTGCAAATAATAGAATTGGAACTTGAAAAGGAAAGTTTGGAATTAAATCGACAAATTTAGTCAAGAATGGGTTTGTATTAAGAGTAATCATTTACGGGTGAGGTGAATTGGAGTTGAAGCGAATATTTTGCAAATGAGAATTTTTGTAAGGAAGTTAAAAGGGTTTTTAAAAATAATTTAATTGAAGATGACCTAATTTGAATAACATAATATGGATTATATTAAAGGATTTTATATACGGGTTATAATAATAAACATTATTAGTAAGAATTTGCAAAAGTTATATATGAATATTTTGAGTAAAAGTGAATGAAGTTTTATTGAAATATAACTGGAATGAGGGAGATAAAATTATGCAGATGTTGATAAAGATTTTTGGAGTCAAGACTTGATACAGAACTTGGGTTACGAAGATTAAAATGGAATGGAGTGGGTTAATGAAATTCATCATTACAAGAAAAATCTTGTTTCAGTTTAGAAATAATATTAAGCGAAATGTTTTATAACTCAAATCCGAAAGTGAATATTGTATAAAGGTTATTATAAGGTTTGGTAAATGCTATTTATAAGTAAAATATTTGAATAGTGATAATTTGAGATAATCATTTCACTTAAAATGGTAATTGATATTGGAAATTCTATTCGTTTAGAAATTAAGAAATGAATATTAGAAATGACTGAAGATTAGTTGAGAGGAATGATTTTCGGAGTATCGATTTGATGTTGGTTTCGGCCTTCGGGGTTGATGCTTAGGAAATTATTCTCTTACTAGTGTACGGTTAAGGGCTACTGACCAAGATGAGAAGAACGTTATTAAAGTATTTTAAAGATGAACAGGTTTTGAATATTCTTATGTATTAATATAAGAACAGAACTGAGTATTTCAAAGTGTTGGGAAAATTGAAGAGTTTTAATTAACGAATGATTAATCAAAGAGGCTAAATATTGAATCAGAAAATTCAGTTTTCTTTTATGGATGAATGGTTGTTTTTATTTGATAGTTAAATAACCGACTATCAAATCTGGCCTAAAGCGATTGTTGGTACGAAAAGACCGAGATCGAATTTATATTCGAAAACCATTCTGACCTGCAAAATACGTTTATGTTGAATATATCAGACGCTGATCGAGATGGAGCATTCGAACACTGTAAATCTTTATAAAACGGAAGAACTACTTAAAATCTCTGGTTTAGCGGCCAGAGATATACTGTGGTTCTATCGTGTTTGAGATTTACGGATTGCAAGGACTTCTTGCTACTAATCTATAGGGATTCCCAGGATGTGGTAGGAGAGTGCCTTCGGTTTGTCCAATCCCAGGACAACTTGTATGGACAGATGTATGATAGAGTATTTCCATAAGAATCACGTACGTTGATTTTTACAAACGTATTCCTATTAGTGGCGAAGAAGGGCACTTCTCTTAGCTTAACGACCAGAATATTTTTGTGGGCATCAATTAGTGATTTGGCGGATCTGACGATGTGGCATTCAAAGTGAATGGTAGCCAGATGTTCCATAAGAATAAAAATAAATAAAAAAATAAAAAATTATGACCTTAATCCTCATCAGCCGGGAAATGACAAAAATCGGGCAAGCAGCATGACTATGAGGGTCGCACCCATTAGGGTGTATTGCCACCATCTAGAGAAAATTCATTATTTATTCTTCTTTCCATTTCTGTATCTCTTGGGAACGGTTATGTTGGATCCAACTGTAAGGTGACAATATATTCGATACATTCAAGAGAAATGAGTGGTCGGTCATGTGTAGCTGAGTTGCAAGACGTTCTTGTTGAACTCCAGTGTATTCCCTCTAGAGTACACTGATCGGCAGGGGGTTCCATACCTTGTTAAAGTTGGAAATCCAATCTCTAATGAGCGCTCACGGTTTTGATTTTATATTATATATGTGGAGCATGGGATGCAAGCGTTCTGCTAGATTCTAATTATTTGTATTTAGACACTATTATAATATCACAACAAGATATTGATTTCAAAAATGTTTTGGGTTATCGTAAGGTAAAAACCGTCCATGTTAATGTGTGGATTGGTCTTACGATTATCCTTTTCTTTAAAAAATGATTTCTAACTTTAAAATCAAGTTGGATGATACCAATAATTTAGTGAGTTTTTCTCATGCTGTTTCACCAGACTGGCCTATGTCGTTTGAAATGTTCAGGTTAAACCAAGTTGGGTCTGACCGAGTTGTACAGGTGCAGGATAAGATGCGAATTCCAGGAGACGAGATGGAGGAGTTCGGACTTATGATTTATAAATTATTTCATTATATGTTATAAATGAGGACAGACTGTTGTAACTGTCCATACGTGATGAATGTCTACCATGCTCTGATAATTGTAAGTATTGTTTCACGTTCTTTTCCAATAAATATTTACTTCTGTATTATATTTTATTCCACTACGATGTGAGACTTTGTACTGTTATTCTTCTTCTTTCTTCTATTCTTAACTTTCTTTCTTTCTATTTCTCATCCTATAATTTCTTCTATTAGCTTTCTGGGATTTCGATACTTGAATTTGGACATGGAGGGTATAAATGTCTTGATTAGAGCATCGAATTTTCCGGGTCGCTATAGTTGGTATTAGAGCAATGGTTTAGGAATAACCTTGGCTCTGTGGTATAACTCGATATAGATGGGGTTAGTAATACCCTAGATTGAGTTTGAGTGTATATACGAGAAAGTATTTGTAAATTTTATAAAAATGTTTTATATTATGTTATTTGATTAGTTCAATTTTGAACTAACAATTGATGCAGTATTATTTTGTAAAGATAGGTAAATGAAATAATTTTGCCAAAATATATTTTTTATAAAAAAGAAATAGTTTTCTTGTACTATATTGGTATTTGATTGATTTGAATAGAATTCAAATGAAATTATAGTTTAATATAACAAGAAGATAAAATAAAAATCAGAAGTTGAAATTTAATATTATAAGCTAATGCAATAAAAAATAGTATTGGATTAGAAATTGATCTGATATTAACTGATTGATAAGATATTATGTCGAGCCAAAGTGAATACAAACAAGGAAATATTAATATTGAATATGAATTCAATTGGGTTGGTTAAGTTGATTGTGTGTTGTTTGTCAATTAATTGTTCGATTGATTGGATAGGAATCCACCAACAATTAATGAAGTTAGATGAATAAATTGAAAGCTAAGGATGAAAATTCCAATATAAATGAGTTGAATAAATTATAACTTGATTGAAAGGCAAGTTAAATAGATCTGAATTGGAATTGAAATTATGTCAAATTTAAAAACGAACTCATCTCGCCACGGTAATTTGAAATATAACGATTTGAACTTCAATTGGATATATAGGATTCAATACGAGTTGGAATTCTTTAAATAAAAATCATCCTGATCTATGAGATTATAATTTCTAATGAAAGAGAAAAATTGAGGTTTCACATTATAGATTTTGAGTTAGGTCAAAATCAAATTTTCAAAAAGTCACAATGAACCGTTTATGAATTAAAATGATGTCTTAATTGAAATGGAAGGATCGTAGGAGAATAAAAATTATATTTCCATTAAAATTCAGAATTGAGCTATTAATTAAACATAAATTCAGGAGAATTGAATAAAAAATATTTTTGCAATAAAAATCAGATTATGGGATGAAGATAACTAATGTGCGAAATCAATTAGTTATAGTAAATTAAAACTTGGCTAAAATTGGGTCGATGAATTAAAATTAATGAAATTAATACAGAGAGAAAATTCTTGGATTCTGGTTGAAACATCAATAAATTTGATATTGATGATCTTAATAGAGCTCGACACGTATTGTTGAAATATGTCAATAAAAAGTGAACTGAAATGAACCTAATTCAAGTGAATTTAACTGAGTATGACTTGGAAGAATAAATCAAATTCAATTTGATTGAAATTGAAATTTGAACTTTAATGTAAATGGACTTGTAAATTAAGGATTTAATTTGAAACTTGGATTATAAATGGAATTTGACTTGTTTAATAACAAAGGTATATGTATGGTTGTTAATTATCATGAGTTGAGTAAGAAAACAAGTTAGTGGATGGATTGGCAAATTGGAAGTAAGAATGTTAAATTGTTGTAGTTAGTTAGAAATATAGGTATATATGATTAAGTAGGTTTATGAGAAGAAAGCAAGTAAGGAATATTATGAGTTGCCCGACAAAAAAGGTACATGTTTAATTCAATATGGGATTTTATGATCCTGATTGGCATGCCGCTTGGCTTTTTAATTTTCTTTTTGATTGGGGAAGGCCTGAAGAGGCATTTTGTAGTTATACCGATCAGCCCGTACAAAGCAGGTGCTGGCAAAAAAATTCGAAAATTTAGGAGTTAGAAAAAATTTCAACAGTTATGGAAATTTTTTGTTAACAAAAGGTTAATGTTCATTGGAAAATAAAGTTAAGGATTGATGAGTGAAATTGGAGCTAGTAAGTTGGTTGAGTAGGAAGGATATGGAGGCAAGTGTCGAGTTGCATGATTGGATAGTGGGAAGTTAATAAGGTATACTTATTTTACCTACTTAGTATATTCGAGGACGAAATTCTTTTAAGGGGAAAGGAATGTAACGTCCCGCATTTTTATCAATTTACACTTGAATATTTAAATTGGTTTAAATATTGAATTCGTAATATAAATGGAATTTATATTAAATAAAACGAAGTTTAATGTATTAATAAGTATAAATAAATAATATAAACGAGCACGAAATGGCGTGGTAGTTTGTAATATTAGTTTTGAACTTCAACTGAGTGTACGGAATCCGTTATAAGTCGGAATTCGCTGAAACAAGAAATATTCGAATCTGTTGAACTGTAATTTTTTTATAAAAGAGAAAAATCAGAATTTCGTATCTTATACTGAGGGTTATGGCAAAATCAAATTTCCTAAAAATTGTTGTGGAATCATTCATAAACCATATGGATTTACTTAACAAAATAAATTGATTTTAAATAAATTTAATATTGTCTTAACTTGAAAATGAAATATCGGGTTTAAAATTCAAGTTAATTTATTTTGGAGTGATATAAATCTAGTTTATATGATAATAATATGTTGTTTTTCGGTCGGTTTATATTAAATTGAATTTAATGTTAAATCAATTTAATTGAATACTTCTCTAAATGGTAGAATTAGACTACGAAACACGTTCCAGCATGTTCAGAATAGTGGTAGAATCCAAGAATTGCCTTTGTTGCATTTAAAAAGGAGTTCGAAATAAAAGGATAATTTATAAATGAATTTACATTGGTTCGAATTAATATAAGGGTAACGCATATAATTCCTTTCTCCATACGCTGAAACTAACTCTCCTTCTGCCGTAAGGTTCCCAACATGGTACACAGAAATTCCGTCCTCTCCCACATGTCTGTCTGAAACCTATCCTAAGTAGCTGCATCGTTTTTCTCTTCAACCATCCCTCAAGGACGTTGAAGTCTTCCTCCCTATTGTCAACACCTAAAGCTACTTGTACCCGCTGAAATCGACATGGTTCTTATCGTTAATTTTAGGCTATATAAGAAGCAACAACCTTCACTCCAAAAATCAAACAAAAACTTCCAATTCATTTTAACCCGTCTATTCTTACCTAGTGAAAATCAACTCGATCGATTTTATATAAAAAAAAGAAATTGAAAATCGAAAATCTCAATTCGAAAATCACTGTGATGCCTGCAGATCGTGATTCAATCGTGAAGCTCAATACACGATGGGAGGAACTCGCGAATTAGGAATCATGATCAAAAACGGGTATTTTTTGGAGCTCGAGACCAACACTGGGATGCTCGACGGAGTGGGGTTGTGCTAAGAGGATTCCGGCCATTACTGTGTAATGCAATGGGACGAGCTGGAGGACTGATGAGGGGGTGACACTGTAGCTCTTTGAGGTTCATTTGAGTCAAGCTGGAGTGCGGGTTTATTGATCTAGAGTGGTGCGAAGGGACTATGGTTGATTTGGGGTATCGTCCAGTGGTGCGGCATTTGGTGAAGGGTGTGTCTAACCTTTGAGAGAGGTACAACGATGGTGTTTGGAGTTCAAAGAAGCGGCGTGATTTTTACTGGTGATTGGGAGTATCAACGTAGGTATTGAGCGGTACACTTCCATGAAGTTGCGATGTTGGTAGGAATAGAGTAGCGGGATTGTACTGATAAATGATCGTGGATGGATGGAGTGGTTCTACGGTGGATTTTGGGATCTGTGGTTGAATGTGATGGGGGAATGTTGATCTGTTTTTCTTTGGGGATAAGGGGATGATGGTCCGTAAATATGGTAATGGATGCTGTATGGATTTCAGTTAAGGCTGAATGGTTTTAAGGTAATATAGTGATATAAATGGGAGGTCTGTAGTGGAACTTTGGAAGTGCAATGGTGGAGTTTGTATTGGGTAAAATGGTGAAGCTTGGTCATGAGAAAAATATACATATGATTGCCATTGAAGGATTTACTGGACGTCAAACACTATTATTTAAGGGAAACATTGCAGTGAGGGTTGATGGCATTTCAGTGAAGATGATGCAGTCGCATTGTAGTCATGATATTGGGGACTAGAAGTAGACATTAAGGTATATGTTTTTCTGAAATTTAAATATACTTAGAATAAATTGTTTTATTATTTTTAGTAGTAAATTTATATGATAGTTAATCGTTAAATTAAAATAAATAATGTAGGAAGTTCGGGTAATAAAATTGATAGGCCATTGACTTTGGGATGATGGAGTTGATCGAAAAGTTGCTTCATCGATTAGTCGAATAATTGGCAAAGCGATAAGGTAATTCGAAATTTTTATTTCATAGAATAATAAATTAGTTTATGCTAATATTTAATTTAAAATAAACAGAGTTTAATCGTTAAATAAAATTAAATAATTATAGGAGCTTGATAAAATCATTGAGACGAGTCGAGTCGATTTATAGACATAGATATGGAAAATAAATGGATATTCAGCAATGGGAAATTCAAGGTATGTTAAACTCACTCAATTAAATTATTGGGAACTATTTTTAATAGTTCAAATTTTTTTTTGATTGCTTATTGGCTGATAAATTGACTAATATAAAGTGATAATATTATATAATAATAATATTGGTGATTGGATAATTCCTGCAGTACCATTAGAGGATGCCCGCAGTACCATTAGCGGATGATTTCCCTATACGCCCCACTATATATATATAGTGGATGACCTTCTATTCCACGATATCCTGCCTCAAAGCAGGATGGGTATTATTATTGTTGACTAACATCTGTGGATGCAGGAAAAACAGGTTGGAGGGATCCAATTGGATTCCTCACCATTTGTTTATTTGTTCACATATATGCTGTTATATATATGATTGATACACTGTGATAGTAGATGACATGTTTGGGTGGGTATTAACCTTGCTCCTTGATTTTTGATATTTTTGAATGTCAAAATAATAATATATGATTTTTAAAACCAGAATTTAAATATATAAAAATATTTAAGGGAATTTTAATTTCAAATAGAATTTTATTTTGAAAACAAATTTATAAATGGAATTGAACACTAAAGATTTGATTTTAACAAATAAGACGATAAGTTGATTTTATAAACAATATTTATAAAGAAGTGAATTATTATCAGTATTAGAGAATTCATAAATTATAATCTGAATATGAAGATAGATGGAATTTGGGTTTGAAATCGGTATTGTTAATGGATTTGAATTTTCCAAGTTCAATGGAAATTATAGATTGAATCATATGAAATAACTCTATATTAGAAGTTATAATGCGATTGAAACTTGAAACTTGATTTATGAAATCGAGTGTAATATGAATTTGTATTGAAAATATTGTTCACAATTAAGGTGAATAAGGAGGATAAAATAGGTGGTGTGGTAAACTAGGAATTTATAAAAGTAAGTTAGAAAAGGTTTTTGAAATTATAAATTCTTATTGAATAATATAATATAGATTATATTAAAGAATTTTTCATACAGTTTATAAATAATAAATATTAGAATTTGTAAATAATAGAAGTGATAATAGAATTGGAACTTGAAAAGGCAAGTTTGGAATTAAATCGATAAATTTAGTCAAGAATGGGTTTGTATTAAGAGTTATTATTTACGGGCGAGGTGAATTGGAGTTGAAGCGAATATTTTGCAAATGAGAATTTTTGTAAGGAAGTTAAAAGGGTTTTTAAAAATAATTGAATTGAAGATGACCTAATTTGAATAACATAATATGGATTATATTAGAGGATTTTATATACGGGTTATAATAATAAACATTATTAGTAAGAATTTGCAAAAGTTATATATGAATATTTTGAATAGAAGTAAATGAGGTTTTATTGAAATATAACTGGAATGAGGGAGATAAACATATACAGATGTTGATAAAGATTTTTGGAATCAAGACTTGATATAGAACTTGGGTTACGAAGATTAAATGAAATGGAGTGGGTTAATGAAATTCATCATTACTAGAAAAATCTTGTTTCAGTTTAGAAATAAATATTTAGCGAAATGTTTTACAAATCAAATCCAAAAGGGAATATTGTATAAAGGTTATAAGAAGGTTTTGTAAATGTTATTTATAAGTAAAATATTTGAATAGTGATAATTTGAGATAAACATTTCACTTAAAATGGTAATTGATATTGGAAATTCAATTCGCTTAGAAATTAAGAAATGAAGTTAGAAATGACTGGAGATTAGTTGAGAGGAATAATTTTCGGAATATCGATCTGATATTGGTTTCGGCCTTCGGGGTTGATGTTTAGGAAATTATTCTCTTACTTGTGTACGGTTAGGGGCTACTGACCAAGATGAAAGGAATGTTATTAAAGTATTTTAAAGATGAACTGGTTTTGAATATTCTTATATATTAATATAAGAACAGAACTGAGTATTTCAAAGTGTTGGGAAAATTGAAGAGTTTTAATTAATGAATGATTAATCAAAGAGGCTAAATATTGAATTAGTAAATTCAGTTTTCTTTTATGGATGAATGGTTGTTTTTATTTAATAGTTAAATAGCCGACTATCAAATCTGACCTAAAGCGATTGTTGGTACGGAAAGACTGGAATCGAATTTATATTCGAAATCCATTCCGACCAGCAAAATACGTATACGTTGAATATATCAGAAGCTGATCGAGATGGAGCATTCGAAGACTGTAAATCTTTATAAAACGGAAAAGCTAATTAAAATCTCTGGTTTAGCGGCCAAAGATATACTGTGGTTCTGTCGTGGTTGAGATTTACATATTGCAAGGACTTCTTCGTACTAATCTATAGGGTAATTCCTGGGATGTGGTAGGAGAGTGCCATCGGTTTTTCCAGTCCCAGCACAACTTGTATGGACGGATGTCTGACAGGGTATTTCCATAAGAATCACGTACGTTGATTTTTACAAAAGTATTCCTGTTAGTGGCGGAGAAGGGCACTTCTCATAATTAACGACCAGAATATTTTTGTGGGCGTCAATTAGTGATTTGGTGGATCTGACGATGTGGCATTCAAAGTGAATGGTGGCCAGATATTCCATAAGAATAAAAATAAATTATGGCCTCAAGCCTCATCAGCCAGGAAATGACAAAAATCGGGCAAGCAACATGGCTATGTGGGTCGCACCCATTAGGGTATATTGTCACCATCTAGAGAAAATTCATTATTTGTTCTTCTTTTCATTTCTATATCTCCCGGGAATGGTTATGTTGGATCCAACCGTAAGGTGACAATATATTTGATACACTCAAGAGAAATGAGTGGTTGGTCATGTGTGGCTGAGTTGCAAGACATTCTGGTTGAACTCCAGCGTATTCCCTCTAGAGTACACTGATCGGCAGGGGGGTTCCATACCTTGTCATAGTTGGGAAACCAATCTCCAATAAGCGCTCGCGATTTTGATTGTATATTATATATGTGGAGCGTGAGATGCAAGCGTTCTGCTAGATTTTAATTATTTGTGTTTAGACACTATTATAATATCACAACAAGATATTGATTTCAAAAATATTTTGGGTTATCGTAAGGTAAAAACCGTCTGTGTTTATGTGTCGATTGGTCTTACAATTATCCTTTTCTTTAGAAAATGCTTTTTAACTTTAAAATCAAGTTAGATGATACCAATAATTTAGTGAGTTTTTCTCACACTGGTTCACCAAACTGACCTGTGGCGTTTGAAATGCTCGGGTCAGACCAAGTTGGGTCTGACCGAGTTGTACAAGTGTAGGATAAGATGTGAATTCCAGGAGACGAGCTGGAGGAGTTCGGACGTATGATTTAGAAATTATTTCTCTCTATGTTATAAATGAGGACAGACTGTTATAACTATCCAGATGTGATGAATGTCTACTGTACTCAGATAATTATAAGTATTGTTTCAAGTTCTTTTCCAATAAAGATTTATTTCTGTATTATATTTTATTCCAGTTAGATGTGAGACTGTGTATTGTTATTCTTCTTCTTTCTTCTATTCTAAACTTTCTTCCTTTTTATTTCTCATCCTATTATTTCTTTTATTAGCTTTCTGGGATTTCGGTACCTGAATTTGGACATGGAGTGTATAAATGTCTTGATTCGAGCATCGAATTTTCCGGGTCGCTACAAGACTAATTCCACTTAAAATTTTGGTTGGCATTCGATTTATTAAGAAAACAACAGAATTGAATTCCTCAGACCAAAATTTTAAGGGTAATGAAGCTTGAGCTAGAAGGGTTAAGCCAGTTTCGACTGTGTGTCTATGTTTTCTTTCAACTAAACTATTTTGCTCAGAAGTATATGGACATGTAATTCTATGAACTATTTCCTTTTTCAAAAATTAATCAGTGAGTGGCTTAAATTCAGTACCACCATCGGATTGAAGAATTTTAATAGTATTGTTAAATTGATTTTTCAATCATTTTGATGAAATTTTGAACAGTACTATTAACATCAAATTTTGATTTCAGATTATATGGCCATGTATATCTAGAATGAGCATCAACAAAAGATATGTAATAATTGTAACCAAAGTCAGAACTTACTGGGGCTAGACTCTATAAGTTTGTTGCAATCAATTGAAAAGGTTTGGTGTATTCAGTAGTAGAATTGGCAAATGGCAAATTATGGCTTTTTCCCATTTGACAAAATGTACAAATGTAAGGCAAACAACTATCATTAAAGGGAATTTTATTGCCAAGAAGAATTTGTTTAATAATTTAACACTTTGACGGCCTAACTTGTAATGCCATACGTCTAAAACAGATCTTGGATTAGTATGGTCATTCAATACAGTCACATTACACAGAGAATTGATATGATTGGTGCATTTGCAGTTATTAAAGTTGAACTTATAAAGTCCCTTTACTGCTTTACGCTGCAATAATATATCTTTAGTTAGTATATCTCTAACTAGGCAATATTCAGGAAAGAATTCAAAGTAAATATTGTTGTCGCTAGCAAATTGAGAGACACTTATCAAATTCTTCTTGATTTTTGGTACCCTTAGTAAATTATGTAAAAATAATTGCCTTTTCCCTTGATGCTACCTTCACCAATATGAGAGATGTCGATACACTTACCATTTCCCATTGAAATTGTTTGATTTCCTTTATATTCCTTATTGCCAAGTTGAGATTCTCTAAACTGTTAGTAATATGATTGGTTGATCCAGAATCAGGATACTAGCTCTCGTCATTGATATGATCAGCTCTAGCATATTTAGTTTGGTTTCTTGTGGAATCAGACAGTGTGGTGTCATTTTGAACTTGTGCAATGTTGGCTGATGGGTTTGAACCTCTTTGACTATTTGAATTGGTGTTGATAGCATAGTTGGCATTGAATTTGAAAAAGCATCTTGGAGCAGTGTGACCGACTTTTTCGCAGATTTGACACTTAGGTCTGTTACTGGTGTTGGTCCACCTACCTCTGCCTCTGCCTCTTCCTCAAGTAGGAGTACTCCCTCTTTGGAAGGTTTGATATGACTTGTTGCCCTGGTTTTTATTTTTAGAACCGTTGCTAGCATAATTCACACTGTAGTTGTTTTCTTGGACTTTCTTGCGTTCAATTCTAGCTTCATGAGACAGTAAAATGGCATGAACATCAACGATTGATGAAAACTGTTTTTGTGAAGTGATTATGGCTTCTACAGCCTCATGTTATTCACTAATCGCTTCTACAGCCTCATGTTCTTCACTAAACCCATTTAAGATAACAAGAATTTGTTCAAAATCAGGCAGTTTACTGCCTGCAGCATCCAACATGTCACACATTGATTTGATTTTGGCTAAATATTTCCTCATAGTTATGCCTTCTTTTCTGATATTCTGAAGCTACCTTTTGTAAAACATAACCTTGCCATAAGATTGATTATTGAATGATTTTTCGATAGTCTACCAAAAATCATTGGCAAATTTGCATCCAATAACCTTTGGTAGGAGATTTTAACCAATAGAAGAAAGTAGCCATAAGCTAATAAACTATCTTGCCTGAAGTACTTGTTATACTCTTCATTAGCTACTATGTTATTAGCCTGATCGGTAATGAATTTTGGAGGAATTGCAATGGTTCCTTTTAGATAGCCTTCAAGACCATAACCCTTTATAGCTGTTTCTATCTGCAGTTTCCATAGCAGATAGTTGTTTTCTTGTAACTGTGCAGTAATTACTTAAGATTTTGGATTAATTGGTGGTTTTAACAGGTTATCAGAAGTAACACTAGGATTAATTGAGCCAATAGAGGGTTGAGATGATGCAGAAGTAACATTGTCGTTGGCCATGATACAAGAAACAGAGATAAAGAATGCAAGAAAATCAAGAAGTACCGGTCTAGGATGAAAGAAATAGACGAAGCTGCAACTGCTGCAATTATGAACTCAGAAATGATGTGAATGATGCTGATCTGAGCTTCTAGGCATGGTACAGTTGAGTTTTATTGTTTCTTGACCTCTTTGATCTACTTTCATTATGATTTCTTGTAAAAAAAATCCAACTTTCTAACAAGGTGCAAGCGCAGTTTATACACTGGCGAGGCACATTCAGATGATGCAGCCGTGTGTAAATTGTAATGGCACAGCACAGCTTAGAATGATTGGATAACCTTCCTCAATGACGAAATCTAACTGAGAGGAAGGTAATCAACTCAAATGATGATGCTAAACTGATGAGTTTATTGATAACCCACCAATTTGGATCAGGAATGCGACTAGGCTTGGAGTTGCTCTGATACAAAATAGAAACTGAAGAGAAAGTGAGCGCAGAAATATTTGATGAAGATGATTTTTATTAATGATTCAATTGATACAAAAGTTTGTATTAGGATAGATATATATAGCCTGCAAATGTAACCATTACAATGATTCTGGGCTTGTAAACTAAGCAAAAAGGAACTTTGAGCTCAGCCCATTATATTGTACAGTATGGACAGCTGAAGTAAATAATGTTGCACCACACTGTGTTAGGTTAGCCACTTCATTTGATGCACATGTTTATTATACCAAGTTGTATGTATATTTCTTTCAATTATTAGTTTATTTTACGTATTATCCAGTAGGTAGTAATTTGTTTTGATTTATCTTAAATTGGCAAAATGTACATAAATATTATCAGTAGATTGCTCAACCATTTTAGCGTTATTTAATAAAAACTATACATATTATTCCATTCACCACTGAATAATTGTTTTATTGCTCATAGTAACATTTGCCACCTTCTATGCAGCCTCACTTGGAGCCGAACAAGTTTATACAAAAATTTATTTCATTACAAAGATAATGGACTAAAACCTTAAATTTAATTCAATATTTTAATGAGCACACAATTGCAATTCAAATTTATAATTAACAGACGTTATTAATTAAGTCTGGTTTATACTCATGTATGATGTGCATATACATATGATTGGTACATTCAATTTCAGACCCACCATTTCTCTCTTTTTTTTACTGAGAAACTAAACATGGAATCTTTAACATAACAGTGAAAGTCTATATAATATGTGGTGCTCATGCAAAGTTTTAATTCAAGAAGTGATCATCTCTTTACATCGTAAAATTGGTTCAAAGATGGTAGAGAATCTATGCCATTTGTTTCCTATTTTTCAGATTGTTTCCTTTTGCATGGAATTTTCTCTATCTAAAATGTATTCTGCCAAAGCACAAAGTTATGACAGGTGTTCTGAGTGTTTTAATTCATATTCTCTCTATTTGGGGATACCATTTTGAATCGATTCCTGCTAATAACTAGCCTTAGCAGGCTTTTTGTGGTTTAATGATTACCATTTTTTGGATTATCTTCTTTCTGCTTAAGGGATGACGAGTATCATTGATGGGAGTTGTATCATTTGGAGAAGTATTACTTTCTCAAAAAAAAAAAAAACAATCATGTATGGTTATTATTATTTTTTGTTAGTTAAAGACATATCTGAGAGTTAATCGAAGGGCCTCAGATAAGGCCCAAAGCCCACTCAATCTAGGAGAGGATCATCAACAATAAGTGTTTATAAAGCATTAAAGGAGGAGGCAACTTCAGAAGCCACAGACGTAACTGGGAAAGTCCGAAAAACTTCCTCGAGAATCATCACATGTGTGGCTATATTGGAGGCCGAAGGTTTAATAGTTGATAACATTGTTTAGGAAAAAGGACCATTGTGGGTTGCACGAAGTCGGTGTTATAGGAAATTTGAAATAAATGAAAGGAGGAAAGAACAAAAGAGAAATTTTGATTTGTCCCACATCATGAAACATAACATAGTATGCAACTATATATTTAAAAGCATGATGTGTTATATCAAAAGAAAGAGGAGGAGAGATAAGGCAAGAACATAACACACATGACACTAGCACGAACATTAATATTTAAAAGGTACAAAGATGGGACTTGGGCTTTGGGGTTGGCTTACTGTGCAACAAATCATTTTTTGCTTGCAGGAGTTATACCAGTCGACGGATGTTGTTTGCATTAGCCTTACCAGTCGACTGGTCAGAAGTAAACTGACAGGGTTTGTTTAAATTTTAAACAAACGGATATGACTATTCAAAGAGATGCAGCGTTACATATTAACCAGTCGACTGGTACAATATAAACCAATCGACTGCTACGAACAGGTGCGCTTTTCCTGAAAGGAAATGGATGCTATTATTCGAAGAGTTGCAAACATTTCTTCGAACATAAGCACCTGTATCTCCTTAGTTCTATAAAAGCCAAACTAAATTCCAGTTTTAATCACTTCAATTCCTTTCCTTTATCTTCTACTTTATGCAATTCTATGCACTTTTCTAAATAAACATTAGAACTGAGTTATAATTTTGTAGGCTATAATTCTACTATCTTATCACTGCAGCGATCTAATCTATGATAGTCAATCGTCGTGTTTGTGCAACCATGTCAATTAAAGATATTCCATATCTGCTCCATTATATCTTCGAACAGATTTTCCATTACTCATGCACACAACATAAGAGGGCATATACTGTTTTACCACATCATGCCTCGGAGAATTTAGTTTTGTAGAGAATCAGCGACGAATTTAGTCCAACAATCTTAAACAGTATCATGGCAATGACTCCTCGCTGTCTTAAGGAATTTGCCGCTGATTTTATAAAGTTAGAGATATTCGATGGTGTTAATTTCCTTCGATGGCAGAAAAAGATGCATTTTCTATTGGCTAGAATGAAAGTGGTATATGTTCTAACTACGCCAAAGCCATCGGAGACAGAAGTTGAAACCATTGCACAGACAAGAGATCAGATCAAATGGGAACATGATGATTATATTTGCAAAGGCCATATCTATAATGCGGCGACGGACACACTTTTTGATATATGCTACAACAAGGCAAATGCAAAGGATGTTTGGGATGCATTAGAGGCAATGTATCTAATGGAAGACGCAACTAGTAAGAAATTTCTAGCCACCAAATTTTTTAATTACAAAATGACTGAGGATCGTTCAGTAGTATAGCAATTAAATGAAATCATACACATACTTAACCAATTTAGTCAACATAAGCTAGATATGAATGAGGAAATTAAAGTTTCCTTGATAATAGACAAGTTACCCCTTCTTGGAAAGATCAGAAGAAATTACTGAAACATAAGAAGGGAATAAGAGTATAAACGACCTTGCATAGTATTTGCTGGTTGAACAACAACTGAGACGAAAAGATGCTCAAGATGAAATAGTTGTTGATACATCAAAAGTCCATATGGTGGAAGAAAAGTAAACAAACAATGCTTCGAATAACTCTTCTAATAAGAAGAGGAAAGGGCAGAACAACAATAATTCCCAGAACAAGAAAAGCAAAAATGGTTGCTAAACCGGGACATTTCAAAACGGATTGTCGCTTCTGGAAAAAGAAGCAGCAATCTGAAAAAGAAAAGTTTGCAACAATCATATCAGAAGTGAATATGATTGAACAAGACAATTCTTGGTGGATCGATTCTGGTGGTACAAAGCATATCTGCATAGACAGGAATCAATTCAAGAAATTGGAACCAACCAAAGATGAAGTATACCTATACATGGGAAATTCAGCAAAGGTGGAGGTCAAAGGGAAGAGGACTGTGGATTTGGATTTCACATACGGAAAAGTTCTGACATTGAGTGATGTATATTATGTAAACGAAATTAGGAAGAATCTTGTTTCGAGAAGTCTTCTTATTAACTTTGGTTTTAAACAAGTCTTTGAGTCAGACAAATATCTGTTGACCAAAGGCGGTGTATATGTAGGAAAAGGGTACATGTGTGATGGTATGTTTAAACTGAATGTTGATATTAATAAAAATATGAATTCTGCTTATATTGTCAACTCATTTTCATTATGGCACAATAGACTAAGACATGTTAATCATAAACGCATGCTTGATATGATATCATTGAATCTGATTCCCAAACATCGAAATGATACGCTAGATAAGTGTTGGATATGTTCATTAACAAAAATCACTATAAAACCATTCCCTAATAAAGGGGAAAGTGCAACAAAATTGTTTCAACTTATTCACAGTGATGTATGTGATATGCATAGTACTCCTACTAGAGGTGGAAAGAAAAAAAAATTCACATTCATAGATGATTATTCAAAATATTATTATGATTATCTTATGCATGCTGAAAGTGAAGTGTTAAATTCATTTATGTCATACAAAACTGAAGTACAAAACCAGTGTGATGCTAAAATAAAAACACTTAGATCTGATAAGGGAGGCGAGTATCAATTTCCTGAATATTGTGAATCAGTAGGAATTATACATGAAACATCTATTGCTTATACTCCACAACAAAATGGAGTGGCCGAAAGGACAAATAGAACACTTACCGAAATGGTAAATGTAATGTTGTGTAATTCTGGACTAAATACAAGTTTCTAGGGTGAAGCTTTACTTACAACATGTTATATTCTAAATAGAATACCGCATAAGAAAAGTAAAGTTACTCCTTATGAACTTTGGAAGAAAAGAAAACCAAATCTTGATTGTTATCAAATTTGGGGATGTAGAGTGATTGTCCGATTACCTGAACCAAAAATAAGGGAATTGGGACAAAAGGCTGTTGAGTGCATATTCTTAGGATATGCTCAACATAGCAAAGGATACAGGTTTCTAGTAATAGAACCTAATAGCTCAATTGAAGTGAATACAGTAATAAAATCAAGGGATGCAGTGTTTTATGAGAATAGATTCACATCTATTCAAAATAAACCGATTCATGAAACGGTGGAGGTCAATACACCAATTAATGAAATGGTAGAGGTTAATGAACCAACTGTTGAACCCGTAGAAAACACTGATGGAAATAACGACGAAATGGTGATTCTCTTTGGAGAAGTAAATGAAGAAGGTTAGAAGAATCTTTTGGACCATACTCCGTCATATATTTGGTTGAAGGATCTAGAAACAATGTAGAGCATCAATTAATGATATTTACAAACATAGAATCTAATCCTTTAACATATAATGAGGCAATAAAATCTCAAGATTCATCATTTTGGCAAGAAGCCATAAATGATGAAATGAATTCTATTATAGGAAATAAAACATGGAAACTAGTAAATTTACCTCCTGGTTCTAAACCAATAGGGTGTAAATGGATATTTAAGAAAAGGTTAAAAGCTGATGGCACAATCGAGAAATTTAAAGCAATATTAGATGCCAAAGGATTCACACAGAAAGAAGGAATATATTATTTTGATACTTATGCCCCAGTAGCAAGAATTTCAACTATTAGGATTTTAATTGCATTACCTTCTATATATAATTTTGAAATTCATCAAATGGACGCAAGGACTGCATTTCTAAAAGGAGAACTTGAAGAAGAGATATATATGTCTCGACTAGACGGTTTTGTAATGCGTTGACAAGAGCATAAAATATGTAAACTTGTCAAATCACTTTATGGTCTCAAACAAGCACCAAAGCAATGGCATGAAAAGTGTGATAAAACTATTGTATCTAATGGCTTTAGGATTTTTGAATCTGACAAATGTGTCTATAGCAAGTTTCATTTAGGTAAAGGTGTAATTATATGCCTTTACATGGATGATATGCTTACATTTGGAACGGATACTTCGAGTATTGAAGAAACTAAAAGATATCTATCTTCGTGCTTTGACATGAAAGATACGGGAGTAGCTGAAATGATTCTTGCAATAAGAATCATGAAAACAAAAGATGGGTTATCAATTACCCAGTCTCATTACATTGAGAAAATTTTGAAAAGTTTCAATATATTCGATTGTAAACCTATGTCTACTCCGTTTGTTCCAAATATGCAATTATACACTAATACTGAAAGAGTTATAGAACAATTGGAATATGCTAGAGTTTTTGGAAGTTTGATATATGCAATGACATGCACACGACCAGATATTGCCTACGCTATTGGCAAAATGAGTAGATATACTAGTAGCCCTAGTAATATCCATTGGAATGCAATACATAGAATTTTAAAGTATTTAAAAGGTACCATAAATTATGGCATACATTACAACGGTTATCCGAGTGTAAAAGAAGGATACACAGATGCTAGTTGGAACACTGGAAATGAAGATAATAAATCAACTAGTGGATGGATATTCACACTTGGTGGGGGAGAAATATCCTGGGCCTCAAAGAAACAAACATGTATTGTTGATTCAACCATGGCTGCTGAGTTTATAGCACTAGCTTGGGGTAGTAAAGAAGCGGAATGGTTAAGGAATTTATTATTAGAAATTCCTGTGTGGCCAAAACCATTGCCGCCAATATCTGTGCATTGTGATAGTCAATCTACATTGTCACAAGCTTACAATCAAGTTTATAATGGTAAATCTAGACATATTGGTATAAGGCACAGTTTGGTTAGGCAAACGCTCACTGAAGGGGTAATTACCATAGATTTCGTGAGATCTAGCCAGAACTTGGTAGATCAATTTACTAAAGGACTTGCAAGGAACTTAGCGATCTAATCTACGATAGTGAATCGTCGTGTTTGTGCAACAACACCGATTAAAAATATTCTACATCTACTCCGTTATATCTTTGAATAGATTTGCCATTACTCCTACACACAATATAAGAGGGAAAAATTGTTTTAGGATAGCGATCACCACATCGTGTCTCGAAGAATTTAGTTTCCAGAGAATCAGTGACGAATCTAGTCCAACAATCTAAAACAGTATCACGATAATGTCTCCTCACAGTCTTAAGGAATTTGCCGCTGATTTTACAAAGCTAGAGAGATTCAATGGTGTTAATTTCCTTTGATGGAAGAAAAAGATGCAATTTCTATTGGTTGGAATGAAAGTGGTATATGTTCTAACTATGCCAAAGCCAGCGGAGATAGAAGTTGAAACCATTGCATAGACATGAGATCGGATCAAATGGGAACAGGATGATTATATTTCCAAAGGCCATATCTATAATGGGATGATGGGCACACTTTTTGATATTTACTACAATAAGGCAACTGCAAAGGATGTTTGGGCTACATTAGTGAAACGACCCGAACTTCCCCATGAAGGAAAGCATGGATTGAGATGAGAACAAGCCACATCAGAACACAAACAGAAGAACATTTCATTGCTTATTACAACAATTCCATCAGAATACAAGAATATACATAGTATGAATAAATAAAATACATTTGATAAATATCAGAGATTACAACAAATTACATAGCAGCAGAAAACAATACAAAATACAACTGAAAGTAATACACGGATACAGAGCTTTCCGAGCATCGTTCCAGCTGTAAATCAGGATCCTGTGAATATAAATCTACAAAACCAAACTACTAGCTGCCCGTGCGGAAAATAAGGGCACCCAGGGTTTAGGTTAGAACAATGAACTCCAGGTCTGTCATGTGATTGGTGTGAAAACTAAAACAGTTATTAATCTTTATTTTAAAAGAGAGTAATTCAAGGGACCACGCCGTATAACACGAAACGAGTTTCCTCCCAAGAATACCAGTGCATAGAATAAACAATGCAATGCTTTTTGGAAAAATGAAGCTATTAAAAGACCCGGGTCCCATCACACAATGCAACACAAGCCGGAGGATAGGGTTTTACCTTATAACAGCCAAAAATGCTTGGTACGTATGAAACAAAATCATTTTATTTTATTACCAGTGCATAGGTGTTTCAAAACAATTTCAATCATAAGTATCAATCATAGACGACATAAGTGCCCCATCCCACTATGTCGCCATACTAGGCTCTACAAATAAAACTGAAATATCTCGTATTGGAAATTGGATTTCCATCATGAGTCGAGGCAAGGCGCAAGCTCCTCTCCGCTTCAAGACACGCTAGCAAATGTCTCGGGACTACACACTCTGGGTAACCCTTGGATCTTCAGGGTCGGCCCTCTCATATGTTTGAGGATTAGTTATTCCTGAACACACGTTTCCTGGTCCTATCGGACCTATCCATCGGCTCCGAAGAGACCGATATATCTGAGGCGCCTCGCAATCCAACATCCACAAAGGTAAAAATATAAAAATGTCAGGCCGTGATAAAACACTGACACCACCTATAGCTAGAAAGAAACGTTGTGCACTCGCTGTAGTCACGATCCTGTTTTTGACTCATACCGAGGTGTGAGGCTCGCGAATTAACGCTATACACAAAGCTATGCTGTATTAAAGCTGTGCTTTGATCATCAACCACAAGACTCTGCTTTTCAACAAAGGCCTTGATCATTTGCATCTCAGCATGCCACACATATAATTCATGCCATGCGACTGATATCTATTGATATATAACCTCTGAGCTCGTACGTCTCAGAGAAGGGCGTTAAGCAAGTGAATAAATTCTCCGCCGCCAAATAGATATATATATATATATATATATAATAGAAATCAATCAACACAGAATAAAATCCAATGTCAGACACACAATCCATTTACAAGTTCGTCCTGGGTCTGAACGAAGCCGGAGGAACCATGTTCCTCGCATATCCATCGATCTCCAAATACGTCTGGACGATCACCAAATATTTCCACCCTCATGGGTGTACAGCCCAATCAAGATCACCAGTAATCGTTCAAACGATGTGAAGACCTTCGGTCTTCGACCACTGTCTTCATCTTCGACTTATCATCGAAACAGTTATTTAGAATGGGTATAAACCCGGCCTTTCCGAATAACTCATGTATATAATAAACAAGTGCTATAAAACCCAACATACGCCCCATTCCAATTCTGAATATTCTTTTATTCAAACATTCACATCTTTTGGGAAAGGTTCCCATTAATTTTATCAAAGATAAATTCTTTAAAATTTATTCTTTAATCTTACTTTGGATGTCATTTCAAAACAAATAATGGTTTTCCAAACTAGTCGGGGTTAGCGAACCACACCGAAGTAATCATTTATTTTATTTCCCAATCCCAACCTATTCATCCCATGGAGCATAACTTTTGCTACCCCATAACTAACACCACGGTGTTATCGGTAAATTTAATTACCATTTTCCGTTCAAATCTAATTAAAGATTTAACTATCGCTCGGAGCAAAACTGGGGATACTCCATTCTCGATCATTTCCCGTATTTGATAATTTAAATTATCAATTCCCATTAAATTCCAATTCAATATATTAAATTGGAAAATTTTACTTTGGAAAATTCCTGTTAAACCTTTATAAAAAGATTTATAAATTCCAAATCATATTTCACTGTAAATCGGGTTAAATAACGAATGTCATTAAAAACACAGTTCACAATAAACCCAATTCACATTCCATTAATTACCGGGTTAAAGAACTAGTGTTATTTAAAACACCGTTCACGATAAACCTAAAAATCAATTCTAATTCAATTCCAATTAAATATATTAATTAATTGGTATACTTCATTAAATCTAAATAAAAAGATTTAACCTTTTCTCAACTGGGTTTATGAACAGTGTTAATGAAGACACCATTCACGACAAACCCAAATCCCATTTGATATTAAATACAAGGCTCTGAATAGAAAATATATCGGCTTATATTCAACATCAAATTCTAAAACTAACAAATGTCGCTTTGGAAATAACGATATCAAATATATCTTCCAAATTTTCATAACAATATTTGTATAATCCCGAATCCAATCATCGAAATATTCCGAAGATAATTTCGATTCAAATCCATTCCAATTCATATATTGGAAATTCTGGTTATTTTTAAAACCATTTCAAATCTAATTTACTTATTTTAAAAATATTGAATTTATAGTTCTAGTTCAAAACTAGTTCATTTTGATAAAAATACATTTTATCTTTTCAAATAGGGAATTTTTCATCCTGGTTCTTCTCAAATCATTTATTGTGATTTTACACAAACTATTGATATTTTTAATAATTTTATCAAGGCCCGTACAGTCGATTTCCATATATGGTCATCAAACTGCACTTACAGTGACCTTTTCCAATTTTGATTTGGACATAATTCCAAATGCAACCATTAGATTTCAAATTTCTAATATTCGTTAGAAAGCTTTTTTCGATACGAACCCAATGGTTCCGGTTTCAGGAGAATCTGACGGTCAAATCTCCTGTAACGTCCATTCGAAGCCAATGGTCGAAATTCACGAACTGCCGCGGCGCGGCGCGTTCTATTCAGGACATTATAATATATATATATATATATATATATAATATATATATATTATATATTTTGTCGATTCCCATTTAAAATGAATTTTATAAATCATTTTAAATTTGTTTCAAAAACGATTTCAACTTCCATTTCAAGTTCAAATCAAAATTGAATTTTTTTCTTATAAATTCGTTTTAAATTCATTTCAGTTCAATTCGAATTTCAAATTCATTTCAATTCAATTTGAATTTCAATTCTACTCAATTCAATTCGAATTCATTTTCTACTCAATTCGAATTCATTTCAATTTAATTCAAATTTCAATTTCAAAAATATTTGATTTTGAAATCACTTTTCAATATTCATTATAAAACAAATAAAATCGATAAAATTCCCGTTCGTGTTAAAATGGCATTTAACTACTTAACACGGCTTCACATTTCAATATTCACTGAATATTATTTTAAAATATTCGATAATTCTGAACTGGAATTAGACTCAGTCAATTACCATATAATTTCTGTTATATGGATTTCATTCAATACATGTATACAACAATGACGATAAATAATCAACCATCATCCAAAGTGTGTTCTACACTGCATAAGCATCAAATGTAAATATTCAACGCTTATAACAGCCTGTCAATCAATCGATCAACATACAACTAAATATTGGGGCTAGTTTATGTCATATATCATCCTAATACCCGTGTGGGGTTTCAAGCAATCAAACCCAGATTTTATTTGTGCAGTTGGGCGATGTATAAAATTTATTATCCCAATCAATATCAGT
>JASFAX010000177.1:0-87832 GCA_030737875.1 Allium sativum | reverse complement strand
AAACCAATGTCATTTAAGACACAGTGCATGATAAACTTAAAATTACCTTCCACATAACATGGAACCTTCATAGAAATCATGGCAGTATATAATCGATATAAATTTCCGTATCAGACTAGTACTATATGTGGAATAACAACAAGGCCTTTTAAATTCCATAAATAATAACAGTCTTCCTTTACAGAAGCTTGTCTCAATCATTAATAAATCAAATTATTCAATTCCAAATTAATTTATTAAATTGGAGAACTTTACTTTGGAAAATTTCCATTAAATCTTGATAAAAAGATTTATAAATTCCAAATCATATTTTCACTGTTAATTGGTTAAAGAACAAATGTTACTTAAAACATCATTCATGATAAACCCAAAATCCAATTTCAATCCAATTACAATTAAATTAATTAATTGTTAAAATTAGCTAAATCTTAATTAAAAGATTTATTTTGTTCTCAACTGGGTTTAAGAATAGTGTTATTGAAGACACCACTCATGACAAATCCAAAATCAAATTTGATACTAAATACAAGGCTCCAAATAGAAATCATATTGGCTTATATTCAATATCCAATTTTGAAACCAACAAATATCGTATTGGGAATAACGATATGTATATCTTCCAAATTCCTCAACCATATCCGTATAATCACGGAATCCTATATCGAAATATTCTGAAAATAATTTCCATTCAAACCCTTTCCAATTCATACGTTGGAAAATTCGGGTCACATTAAAACCATATAATTTATTTTAGTTCTTTACTCAAGTTAGTAAACAGCTTATTCAAATAAAAATATCTTTTATCCTTACAAACATGGAATATTCTGCCTATAATCATTTCAAATCACTTATTATGATTGTACATAATTTATTCATACTTCTTATAATTTTAATAAGGCCCTTACAGTTGGTTTTCAATATCGGCCACTGAACTACATCCATAGCGACCTTTACCAAAACTAATTTGGGCATATCTTAAAAATCTAACCGTTAGATTTCAAATCCCTTATTATCATTTGAAAGCCTTTTTCGATATGAACCCAACGGTTCTGTTTTTAGGAGAATCCGACAGTCGGATCTCCCATTACGTCAATTCGAAGTTATGGGTTGACGTTCGCGAACTGCCGCTGCGCGGCACGTTCTATTCAGGCCCGAAATCGATTTATAATTTAAAATAAAATAAAAAACTTTCCAAAATAATTTATAAACTATATTCAACTACCATTTTAAATTTTATTTCAATTATTTTCCTTTAAAAAACAAATATCTTAATGTTAAATCATTATAATATTATTTATAATAGATTTCTATTCAAAACGTATTTTATAAAACGTTTATAAATTTGTTTCAAAATAATTTCAGTTTCCATTTCAATTTCAATTTTTTAAATAAAAAATGAAAATTCATATTATCATAATATTTAAAAAAAATCAAAATATCACAATTTGAAATCCATTTTCATTGTATTCATTATAAAAATGAATCAAATCGATAAACAAATTTGTTCGAGATAAAATGGAGTATATATACTTAACTCGGCTTTATGTTTCAATATTTTCATGTCCATCCAAAATCAGACATCAAAATCACATTTTGATTCTTTATTGATTATTATTTTTAAAATATTCATTATTTCTGAATTGGAATGAGACTCAGTCAATTACCATATAATTTTAATTATATGGATTTCATACATCGCATGTATTCAATAGTAATTATAAATCATTTTTAGACATCAAATTCACATCCAAAGTGCAATTTACAACTGTATAAGCATTATATAATTAAATAATGCTTATAACAGTTTATCACTCAATAGGTTGAGATCCAACTAAAATCAAGTGAGTTGTGTGAATTAATTATCATCCCCAGACCCATGTGGTGTTTTTAACCAACATTCAATGATTATTATTTGCATACTTGGGTGATGTGTAAAATTCTCGTCCTAATACTTATGTGGGATTTACATCACAATCCATGTGAACTTATCTATTATTTGGGAGACAGGTGGGTAAATTGTCATCCCAGAATAATTTATAATATAAATTTTTTATTTAACAATGCATATTTTCGTAGTTTAATAATGATAACATTAAAACTGTAAACTTCCATCAATACCAAACAAATATTGCAATCACAAACAATCAACATATATTCAGTTTTAAAATAAATAACTGTACAAAATAAATTGAGTGAGCGAGTTCTCACATTGATCAGTTTTGAAATCATTATAAAAACAATTGTTTAAATAAAATTAAACAGGCATTTAATTTTTTCAAAATGTGTAACTAGTTCCATGCTCGTTCCAATCAGTTCTACAGCGTAATGCTTGTTTTCATGGTTCAAACGATCCCAGTTTCGTTCAATTATGTATTCATGTGACCAAGATACAAGCTTTTAAATTTTAATTACATAATTAAATTAATTAAAATTTAACTAACACTTAATGATACTTAACCCTCCTCTTTAATCTCCTAATTTTGTTACTCCATGCATCAAGAAAACCCGACCATACTCGAAATCAATTGGCTCAACCGCGCCCCGTCTGGCACCACCGTAACCCGATCCGAACCCATTATGCAGTTGCCATTCATCCTCCCTACCGTCGCCATGAGTGCCAACGAACATGGTGGACCCCTGCTCATTAAAACATGCCTCGAATGCGCCTGGTTAGAGGTCCAAGAACTCATGATTCGTTAAACTAGAGATGATCATCATCATCCAACGTGGAGAGCTCGAAGAGAGGGGAAATGTTGTAGTTAAGAATTTCTTGAATTATTGCGTGAATTAGGAGATACAAAGGGGGAAGGCCAGAGATTTTCGGCCATTGATTTAGTTAGGGCAGTGCTGGGAAGATGATTGATTAGGGTTAGAGAGAAAATGGCTTATATACTATATATTTTAATAATATTTAATTCTATTAATTATTTCTTTATGACGTTTTATGTTCTGAACTCCAAATGAATCCTAACGACTGAATTCCCTAGCCATATACCCACATTCCAAACACAACGAGATATGCTTCATAAGCCAATTTGATTGTTTTGATCAGTTTTTATCAAAATTAAAATATAAATCAATATAACATTTAAAATTGATTTTCAACGTACGTTTTAATTTACCACGGCCACGTACTAACTCCAAAATTATGAAATTTGAAATCTAGCTATGTTTTGCAAATACGGTTCTAACAAAACTAATTTTTTTCGAATTTGGAGAACGTTTGAATAATGGCCTTTTAACTAGCTTATTAAATTTATAACTGAATTTCAATACACGTTTAAATTTACTACGCCTACATACTAATTCCAATCGACATAAAATTTTAAACCTAACAATAATTTGACATTCTTGATCCAACAAAATTAATTTCGTGAAAACGATGGTCGTTTGACAAATAGCTATTTTTTAAGTATTTATTTAATATTAAAATATTATTTAATTTCACAACGACTATCTTAAATTTTAATCTGGACATAACTTACAATCTATAATACAAAATCTTAATTTTTCACATTCGTTAGAAAGATATAATTTAATAGATTCTAACGTTTCCTGTTTTACCACATTTTGACTTATTTTGAGTTTTGTACATTCAATTGAAATTCATAACTAAATTTTCAAACTACTGCACTATTTCGTGTTCGTTTTAACTAAATTTTAAATTCTTACATTCATACTTTGATTTAAATAAATTTTAAATCGTTAATTCACAACATAAATCATTTTAAATATTTAAAATCTAATAAAATCGATTAAAAATAAAGTTTAAATTGATTCCAAAATTCAGGGTTGTTACACCTACAATCAATAAAAACGAGTAAGAAATAAATATCGACATAACACCGTTTTAATTTTGAAAAGAAATGAAGTTGTGCGTAAATATATACACATAAATTCAAAAATTAAAATCAAAGTGTAACTTTAGCGCAGAAAGTAATAAGTATGAAATAAATGTTAAATAGGCAAGAGAATAGCTGCGTTTGAAATTTGAATATATATATATATATATATATATATTAAAAGGAAGGAAACAATGAATTGATAGCGTTATTAATGGACAAAGATTTGAAGAATTAACACACACACACACATGCACACATACACACACACACACACATATATATATATACACACACACACTCTCATAATATTGGCAAAATTAACGTTAATTGCCCAGGTCATGGGACGACCCAGACCATAGGTGGGTCGAAACACCTTAGAGGTGGACCGACACATTTTAGAGGCGGGTCAACGTTGTCTTAAGCCATTTAACATCATATTTATCCACTTGTATGTTTCAGATTTTATTTTACTTAATCCGACAGACCAGAATCTCTTGTACACCTATAAATAGATAAGCAGAGCCTAGTCTCCAACTCATATTTTAGGAGACAATGCAAGGTTATACCATTTTTAGAATATTAGTTTTTTTAAATTTTAATTCAAGATTTGAAGACAGATTACCTATAACAACCCTAATTTTCGGAACCAATTTAAAATTTATTTTTAATTGATTTTAATGGATTTTAAATATTTTAAATTGTTTATTTTGAAAATTAATGATTTAAAATTTATTTAAATCGATGTTTGAATGTGTAAATTTAACATTTAATTAAAACGAACTCGTAATGGCGTAGTAGTTTGAAAATTTGGTTTTGAACTTTAAATGAATGTCCATAATTCAAAATAAGTCGGATTTCAGTAACACCAGAAACGTTAGAGTCTATTTAATTATATCTTTCTAATGAATGTGAAAATTTTAGATTTCGTATTATAAATTGTACGTTATGTCCTGATTAAAAATTTAAAATAGTCGTATGGAATTTATTAACATATTAATATTATTTAATCCCTTAAAAATAGTCATTTTGCGAACGACCTCCATTTTCGACGAAGCTAATTTTGTTGGATCCGGAACGTCAAATTATATTCAAGTTTAAAATTTCAAGTCAACTGTAATTAATATGTAAGCATGGTAAATTTAAATGCATTTCAATTTTTTTTGTAAATTTAATAAGTCAGTTAAAATGGCATTTTTCGAACGGTCTCCAAATTCGATGAAGTTAGTTTTGTTAGAACCGTATTTGTAAAACATACAGAAATTTCAAATTTCGTAAATTTGGAGTCAGTATGTGGTCATGATAAATTAAAACATACGTTTAAATTCAATATTTAATGTTATATTTTAATTTTAATAAAAACGTATCAAAAAAGTTGAATTAGCTTGCGAAACATATCCCATTGTGTTCGAAATGGGGGTATTTGGTTAGGGGCGATAGTCGTTTGGGTTCGTTTAGAGTTCGGACGCAATATAACCAATTAGAGAATAAAAATATTATTAAACTATGTATATAACTTTTCTTCCAAACCCTAACTCCCCATTCCTTTTTCCACCACCAGCTAAATAACGAATGGCCTTTTTTGTTCCAAATTCAATCCTTAAAATCTCTAAATCCATGTTGTACTTTTCAAAACTCATAAAACAATAATCAAAGTCAAGAGCTTTAAATCGGTATGGGGATGATTATTTTTCATAGAGTATTGGGAGTGGATTTCGAGTTCGAATGCATGTAGTTTGATGAGGTTTTAGAGACGGTTAGAACCACCTAGTGTCGAATGACTTCTGGTGGTGAAGGAGCAACTCAGAGCGATCGGAATGGAGTGTATGGATGGGGGTCCAGTCATCGGTAAAGGCGGCGCGACTTGGGTAAAGGGGACGACGAGGTTATGGGTTTTGCCTATAGAAGAGGGAACGAAGAAAGAGGATTATAAGGAATGTTAGGGAAATGAGATTAATTATATTATCCTAATTAATTAATGTGATTAATATTTTAAAACGTCATAACTTTGTCAAATGAATACAGAATCATACGAAACAAGTGCAACGCGATCGTGACAACAAACTCTACCTTATGAAACTGACTGGGACAAAAATCAGAGCAAATTACAGTTTTTGGTCAAATTAAATGTCCAATTTAATTTGGATGAAATAAATCGTAATTTAAATGATTTTCTATCCGATCAATGTTAGAACTCTCTCACTCAAACTATTTTTTTATAGTTATTATAGCTGTGATTAAATATATATTGATTGCTTGTGATTGCAATATTTGTTTGGTGATTGATGGAAGTTTACAGTTTTAATGTTATCATTATTAAACTATGATTATAAGTGTTGATAAATAAAATACTTATATTATGAATTATTTTGGGATGACAATTTACCTACCCGTCTCCCAAATGATTGATAAGTTCACATGGATTGTGATGTAAACCCCACACTGGTATTGGGGCAATAATTTCACACATCGCCCAAGTATACAAATAATAATATCTATTTGTTGGTTGAAAACCCCACACGGGTATTGGGATGATAGTTGATCTATACTAATCCCAATTGTTGAGATTGAATGTTGATTGACAAACCAATATAAGCATTAAATATTTATTTAAGGCTTATATGGATGTAAGTGCACTCTGGATGTGAAATTGAATGTTAAATAGTTGTTTATAGCTATTGTTGAATAGGTGCAATGCATGAAATCCATATAAATAAAATTATATGGTAACTGATTGAGTCACATTCCAATTCAGAAATAACGAATACTTTTATATAATATTCAGTGAAGAATCAAAATATTGATGTTCGATTTTGGATGGATAGAAAAATATTAAAGATTGGTTTTGATGTCCAATTTTGGATGGACACAAAAATATTAAAGTTTGGTTTTGATGTCTGACTTTGGATGGAACGAAAAGGGCCTATTTTTAAAACGATTAAAAATAGTGAAAAATTATGTTAAATCATAATGAATGATATGGGAAGATTTTTGGATGAAATATTCCACTTTTGTAAAGATAAATGATAATTTTATCTGAATAAGTTATTTATCAACTTGAGTAGAGAAAGGAAAGGAATTATATGGTTTTGGTATAACCATAATTTTAAACCTATGAATTGGAAAGGATTTGAATGGAAATAATCTTCGAAATATTTCAATATTGGATTTCGTGATTATATGGATATCGCTGAGGAATTTGGAAGATATATATATATATATATATATATATATATATATATATATATTCCCAATACGATATTTGTTGGTTTCAGAATTTGATATTGAATATAAGCCGACATGATTTCTATTCAGAGCCTTGTATTTAATATCAAATTGGATTTGGGTTTGTTGTGGATGGTGTCTTTAATAACACTATTTTTAACCTAGCTAAAAGTGAAGTTTTCTAATTAATAAATATAATTGAAACTAAATGGAATTTGATTTTGGGTTTATCGTAAGTGATGTTTTAAACAACATTCATTCTTCAACCCAATTAATAGTGAAAATATGATTTGGAATTTATAAATCTTTTAATTAAGATTTAAGGAAATTTTCCAAAGTAAAATTTTCCAGTTTAATACATCAAAATGGAATTGAGTGGAATTCGATTTAGTGATAATCGAGATGAGCTTCCGTGAAGGAAAACCGTTACTATTTATGGAATTTAAAAGGCTTAGTCGTTATTCCACTTATAGTATTAGTCTAATACGGAAAATTTATATCTATTATATACTATTATGATTTTCGTGAAAATTCCATTTTTATGGAAGAATATTTTGGGTTTATAGTGAACTGTGTTTTAAATAACATTAGTTCTTTAACCTAGTTAATGACAGGATTAATTTCCTAAGATTAAACCATCACTAAGTAATGATTTTTGAGATTAAAACCAATTGGAGTTTTAATGAATCTTTAGTTATATTGAAATGTGAATGAGGTAATTAAATTTACCGAATTCAATAAATGTTCGAGAATGGAGTATCACCTATTTTACTCCATGCGATAGTTAAATCTTTAATTAGATTTGAACACTAAATGGTAATTGAATTTACTGATAACACAAACGATGTTAGATATGGAGTACCATCAGTTTTTCTCCATGGGATGAATAGGTTGGGATTGGGATAATAAAATGAATGATTACTTCGGTAAGGCTCATTAATCCCGACTAGCTGATAAACATTAATTTGGTTTAAATTGTGAAAAGATAGTATAAAATCTTTTGAAATGGTTTCCAAGAATATATGAATAAAACAATATTCTTGATTGGAATGAGGCGTATGTTATGTTTTTATATCATTTGATTATAAGATACACGAGGTATACAAAAAGACCATGTTTAACCATTCTGAATAACTGTTACGACGATAAAAAGTCGAAGGTTTGAAGACGGTGGTTGAAGACCGGAGATCTTCACATTGTTTGGATGATTACTGACGTCTTGATTGGGCTGTACACCCAAGACGAGGTAATAAGTGGTGATCATCCAGACGTACTTGGAGATCGACCGGATATGCGAGGGCCTCTCTCTAGTATTGGACATATAAGATGACGACTAAGGTGCCTCCGGTTTCGTTCAGACCCAGAACTGACTTGAAAATGGATTGTATGACTGACACTGTATTTCGTGCTTCATTCATTGATCTTTGCTAAATATATATCTGTTTGGTGGCAAAGAATTATTCTCTTTCTTAACACCCTTCTCTAAGACGTACGAGCTTAGAGGTTATATATTGGTAGAAATCAATGGTAAGGTATGGATTGACAATATGGCATGTTGAGTTGCATGGATCAAAGCTTTTGTTGAAATTAAGGGCTTTGTTGTTGATTATCAAAGCATAGCTTTAATATAGCACAGCTTTTTGTATAGCGTTAATTCGCGAGCTTCACAACTCGGTATGAACAAAAAACGTGATAGAGGACCGTAGAGAAATAAAGGACATGCGTTTTTTTCTAGCCATGAGTGGTGTCATGTTATGGAGATCAGACATATTACTTATGTGGATGTTGGATGATTGATAGCGTGGTACCTCGGATTTGGCTGACTAAAAGGCCCTTAATGGTCGACATACTGACTAGGATTTTAGGTCCCAAAGGATCGGGAAGCGTATTGTTTAGGTATTACTAATCAGCGACGGCTGACCGGCTCTGCCGCTTCAGGCGCATTTGCGGTTGAATTTTGAGTCATGGGCTAGATTGGATTGAATCGGCGGAGGATGATCCCTTACCTTGGTTCATAGATGGAATCCAATTTCCAAAACGCGATTTTACGGTTTTAGGTGTAAAGTAATATGGTGACATAATATTATGGTACCTAAGCCGTCTATGATTGATACATTTATAGTTGAGGTTGTTTTCTGCACTATGCACTAATAATAATAAAAGGTAAAGTTCATGTATCAAGCATATTGGCCATTATAAGGTAAAACTCTATCATCTGGTTTGTGTTGCATTGTGTGATGGGACCTGAATCTTATAATTAATGGCTTCATTTTTTTAAAAGCATTGCGTTGTTTATTTTTAAATTGGTATTCATGTGGAGGAAACCCGTTCCATGTTATATGGCATGGCCCCTAGATTTACCCAACATTAAAATGAAGTTAATAACTATTTTAGTTCTCACACCAGTCCCATGACTGACTTTGAGTTTATTGTTTCCCACACAAACTCTGGGCGCCCATATTTTCCACACGGGCAACTAGTAGTTTGGTTTTCGTAGATATTTCTTTTTGCAGGATCTTGGATTATGAGTGGACCTATATATGGAATGCTTTGTATCCATGTATCTCTTTTAGTCGTGACAGTTGATGTTTTCCACTGCACATTATATTTATGTATATATATTTTCGTAGTTTTGTAATTTAAAACTCTGATATTTTCCGCTTTATATTATTCATTTATACTCTGATATCTTGTACTCTGATGTAAATTGTTGTAATAACAATGAAATGTTCTCATGCTTGTGTCCTGACGAGTCGTGTTCTCAATGCAATCCGCCTTCTTGTTTGGATTAGGCCGACCGAGAGGTCCGGGCCAACTCAGCTACAATATAGATGTTTAGATTTCTTGTCTACATGAGGTGAATCATGTTAATCTAAATTATTAAGGTTTCTTTCTTTGTTTTAGCATCAGATTTGTAAATCTGTGGTCATTTCAATATTAGTTCTATTAGGAAACACCGATATAGCAGATCTTAAGGATTGAAAAGCCGTCAGGTGAGTGGATTTTAATTATACCTTTCGGTAATGGTTTATTTATCATTTATATTCCCCGTAATTCTTAACGTGATAAATAATTGGAATTTATGGTAATTGCGATATAATCTATTTCTAAGTACGTTAAGAATATTGTTGTTGTACAAATTTATTCCATTAATTATCCGTGTGGGTTAAGAATTACTATAATACTGAAATGGTAAATTTGATAATAATTATGCATATGTTCTTGATATTGCTATTCAATAATAAATTGGATATGTTGATAATCGGGATTACAGTGTATTGTGGAAATAATGGTAGAAGAAATGTAACAACCCGAATTCCAACAGACCGATTTTTTTTCAAAATTCAAATCTATCGAAACTCGTGTTGGTTGCTCTGGTATCTTACAGAAAAGGCAGAGATATAAAATATACCAGAGCTCAGAAAATACCTCACAGCGGAATGGATAAAGTATAATATATAGTCTTACCATAGTAATAATACTGCCTAACCAGTATCCAAAGCTATCATATCTCTACCAAAAATTTAACTTGCGAGTATGTGATGAGGAGGGGGTCAGAACACAAATTCTGGTAACTGGATTTAAACTACACATTTTGGGTAACCCTACATATACCGTTCAATTATATTTTCTTATTTATTAGGTTACTTGGGTTAACAACACTCAAGGCTTACACATACGTCGTACCTATTTACTACCAGTGGATTAACCTAATTTAGTATATATGCAGTTACCCCAATATTAAGGTACACCCTATGATACCCCACATGCACTCCATCGTAATGCCACAGAAATGAACATAATCCCTCATCTTATGTCAGAGTGACCCACGAATCGTGTAACAACCCGGAATTTTGGGACCAATTTAAAAATTTTATTTTAGAAATTTTATTGGATTTTAATATTTAAAATAATTTATTTTAAATAATAATAACTAAAAAAATATTCAAATCGAAGTTAAAACGAATATATTTACTTTAATTATAAAAGGAGTTTAAAATAGCACGGTAGTTTGAAATTTTGAATTAGAACTTTGACTGGATGTATAGGATGCAAAATAAAATGGATTTTGGTGAAACTAAAAATATTAGAATCTGTTTGAAAGTATCTTTCCAACGAATCTAAAAAATTAAAATTTCATAGCGGGAATAAAAAAGTTATGGCCAGTTGAATATTCAAAATAGTCGTTGTAGAATTTATATATTTTTTAATATAAATATATGGCCCTTAAAAATAGACATTTTTCAAAATACCACTGTTTTTGATAAAACCACTTTTCTTGGAACTGGAATGTCAGATTATTGCTAGGTTTAAATTTTTATAATTTTTTGAATTAATATGTGAGTGTAGCAAAAGAAATGTATTTTTTCAGTTTCAGTCAATTTGGATCGAGCAGAAAATGACCATTTTTCAAACAATCTCCAAATTCGACGAAATTATTTTTGTTATGACTGTATCATTCAAACATAACTAGAAATATTTTTTCTGGAATTTTTAGAGTTAGTATGTGGCCCCGGTAATTTAAAATGTACATTTGAATTTAATATAAATTGATTTATATTTTAAATTTTGAGAAAAACTTATCGTAACAACTGAATTGGGTTACGAAACATGTTCCATTGTGTCCGGAACGGGGGCATTTGGCTAGGGACAACTCTCGTTGGGCTGAATTTGGAGCTATTATGGATTAATGGGCTTAAGAGGATAATTAAAGAATTTAATATTATTTTATTATTATAAATATAGACTAAAACAAAACCCTAATCCTATTCCTAACCAGCCGCCACCATCAAAAATCTATGGCCCCCGTCTTCCAACCTTCCTCCATCTTAATCTCCAAATCCACACAACCTTTTTCAACAACTTTCAAGGACAAAACCGTTCGGCTACGAGAGGTCTTTGATTCCAACGGTCTTGATCGTGTTTAAGGGCGTAAATCATGGGAAATCGAGCCTCGAAGGGCTTCCGTTTGGGTTTGATTTTCGTGCCCTATGGAGGCGCGAGCAGGGTGGCGCTCCGGGCATGTAAAGCTGACGTGGAGGCGGTCGGATTGGTGGCCTCTGATCCATGGCCGGAGCGACGAGGTTGTGCGCGCAGGAGAAAAGGGATGACGATGTCTGGGTTCCGGTCTTTACAGAGCAGCGAAGAAGAGAGAGCGGCATGTTTTGGCTTAACCAATGTAATTAGCAAATTAATTATATAATTATTTTAAATTTGTGTAATTAATCTTTAAATGATCATAACTCGTTTAAAACAAAACAGAATTTAACGATTTCAGCTTTGTTGGAATCACAAAAATAAGATCTACCTCATGGAACTGACTGGAGCTGAATGGAGAACGTTGGAAATTCAGACTAAAAACACACTGTGAGATTTCACAATTTTTAAATTAATATATACTTGAATTGATTTTGTTTGTATTGTGGTATGAATTGGACGGAAATTTTGAGTGTTTGATTGTGTTTGCCACTATAATAAATTGTGATTGTGGTGAAATCAATTAGTAGTGAAAAAGAAAATTGTTCATGTTTTAAAAATAAAACATGTTAACATTAGCAATTTCATTTTTAAGTAAAATATAAAATATGTGAAAGTATTCATGTTTTGGAAATAAAAACATTTAAATTCTCATTTTTAATGTAATACATGAAACTAGGAAAATACTCATGTTTTAGGAATAAAAACATGTTTACATTAAAAACCATATTTTTCATATAACGAATGGAATTATAAAATGTTCATGTTTAAGAATAAAAATATGTTTACATTAAAATTCACATTTTTAATGTAATGTAAGAAAATAGAAAATGTACATGTTCTGAATATAAAAACATGTTTTAAAGAAAAATCTCATTTTTAATGTCATGACTGAAATTAGTAAAATGTTCATGTTTTAAATTAAAAACATGTTAACATAAAAAAAAATCTTATTTTTAACGAAAAGAATGATTTATTAGAAAAAAAATCATGTTAGAATAAAAGTGTTGAAAACATTATAAATTCCATTTTTAATGTAAAAACGATTCATCAGAAAACATATAATATAAAAATGTTGAAAACATTTTTTACATGCTAGAATAGAAAAGAAAAGAAAACATGTTAGTTAAAAATATCATTTTCATTAGAAATGTCATGTTAGTTAAAAATATCATTTTTATTTCAAATGTCATGTTAGATTAAAAAAATAACATTTTGACTGGAAAATGTTTAGTGAAACAAAATATTCATTTTTGTTATATAGAAAAGAGTAAAACAAAATATTTATATTTGTGTCAAAACAAATATCATTTTTGTTGAATCATATTTGCGTCAAAAAAATATTCTGTGCCAAAACAAATATCATTTTTGTTGAATTATATTTGTATCACATAAAAATATCATTTTATGTTGAACTAGAATTGTCACATAAAAATATCATTTTTATGTTGAACCAGAATTGTCAACAACATAGTAATATCATTTTTTATTCGTGATGATGAATTAAAATTGTCAATAACATAAAAAAATCATTCTTATGTGTTATGTTAATATTGAAGTTGTAAACAAATAAAAGTAGTCATTTTATTTGTTATGTTAAGGATAGAAATTTGTGTGCAAATAAATTTACATTTTTATGATAAGGATAGAAATTTGTATGCAATTAGATTTACATTTTTATTTGTCATTTTTTTAAATAGAACTAACTGTATGCAAATAGAAACATTTCCTTTTATTTGTCATGTCGAGGTTAGAAATGTATGCAAATAAAATATCCCTTTTTATTTGTCGTATAAGAACATAGAAAACATTGAAAATAAACACCACCTTTTTATCTGTCATATATGAACATTGAAATTATTGAAAATAAAAACCATCTTTTTATTTGTCAGATATAAACATAGGAATTGTTGAAAACTGTTTAACAATAGAAATTTACATTTTTATTTTATATTAAAAATGATTAAAAATATGCATTGTTTTACATAGAAAAATGTTAATTACAATATATATATTTTGTTAGTTAAAACATTATCATTCATATGTTAGAAACATAGTAAAATGTTCATTTGATTATTTATGTCTTGTTAATTAAAACATTTTCATTTATATGTTAGTGAAATAGAAAAATGTTCATTTTATGAAACATATGTTGATTCACTAAAAATAGTTACTCAACATCGTTCGCATTACAAAAATGCCATGTAGTTAGGACATGTTTGGTGAAATAAAAATACATTATTTAGAATAATGTCGTGTGAAATAAAAATGTCATTTTATTAGATAATGTCATTTATGTTAGAATTAAAAATGTCACTTATGTTAGAATATAAGAATGTCATTTATTTAGGATAATGTTTGTGAAACAAAAATGTTACCTTTAGCATGTTAGACACGAATAAATATAATTGCTTGTTAAAGTATATGTTCTGTTGGAATTAAGTTATAAATATTTATTTATTATTTAATAGTGAAAATTGGTTGAATAGTAAATAATTCAAACTGAATTATAATTGGTTAAATCTATTAACCAATGATTTATTTATATAAATTGTTGTTGTTTGAAAACCCCACACGGGTATTGGGATAATATTTGACATACTAGTCCCTATATTTAATTAATTGTCGATCGGTGGATTGATAGTCTGTGATGAGCGCTATGTATTATTATAATGCTCACATAGCTCACATAGTTATAAATTTTACTCTGGACGTGAATGGATTGTTTATTGATTATTTATCATTTATATTATATGCAAGCGATGTATGAAATCCATATAACTGAAATTATAGGGTAACTGATTGAGTCGCATTCCGATTCAGAATAAAGAACATTTTTAAAAGAATATTTTAATATAAAGAATATTTTAAAATAAAGAATATATTAAAATAAAGAGTATTTTAAATTAAATTTAGTAAAGAATAAAGTTATGATTTTATGTCCGTCTTAGAATGGACACAAAAATATAAAAAGATATGAAGCCGAGTTAAGTAGCAAACACCATTTTACCCAAAAGGGTTTATCGATCGATTTTATTCATTTTATAATGAATATTAAAAAGTAGTGATTTTAAAATATAATATTTTGAAAATATTAATATTTTAATATGATATAAATATAGAATATTCAATTTTGATTTAAAATTGAAAATGAAATTAAAATTCATTTTTAAAACGAATTCATAAATATTTTATAAAATACGTTTTAAAAGGAAACTGAAGATATATATTATATATATATAATGGCCTGAATAGAACGCGCCGCGCAGCGACCGTTCGCGAATTTCGACCATTAACTTCGAATTGATGTAACGGGAGATCTGAACGTCAGATCCTCCTAAAACCAGAACCGTTAGGTTTGTATCGAAAAGAGCTTTCCAATGAATATAAGAGATCTGAAATCTAACGGTTGTATTTGGAATTATATCCAAATCAATTTCGGAAAAGGTCACTATGGATGCAGTTCGGTGGCCGTTATTGGAAACCGATTGTACGGACCTTAAAAATATGGAAAAATTATGTAAAATCATAATTAATGATTTGAAATGATTTTGGATGAAAAATTCCAAGTTTGTAAAGATAAAAATATATTTTTTATTGAAATGAACTAGTTATTAACTAGGATAAATCTTTAAATTAAGATTTAATGGAGTTTTCCAATTAATTAATATTTAATTGAAATTAAATTAAATAAATTGGATTTTTGGGTTTGTCGTGAATGTTGTCTTCAATAATACTGTTCTTAAACCTAATTGAGAAAAGAATAAATTCTTTTAATTAAGATTATTAGAGTTTCCAATTATATTTAGTAATTGGAATAAAATGAAAGGTTAATTGGGTTTATTGTGAACTATGTTTTTAACGACATTTGTTCTTTAACCCAATTTATAGTGAAGATATAATCTAGAATTTATAAATATTTTTTTAAGATTTTAATGGGAATTTTTCCAAAGTAAAGTTTTCCAATTTAATATATTAAAGTGGAATTGAATAGAATTCGATTTAATAATAATCGAGATGAGCTTCTGTAAAAGAAGACCGTTATTATATATGGAATTTAAAAGGGTTTGTCGTTATTCCATTTATATTATTAGTCTGATACGGAAATTTATATCGATTATGTATTGATTTGATTTCTGTAAAATTTCCATATTTAATGGAAGATGATTTTGGGTTTATCGTGAACTGTGTTTTAAATGACATTGGTTCTTTAACCCAGTTAAAGACAAGATAAATTTCTTAAAGTTGAATAATCACTAAATAAGGATTTTTGATATTAAAACCAAATATGAGTTTTAATGAATCTATAAAAAAAGATTAAAGGATAAATTTAAAATTTATCCTTGATAAAATTAATGGGAACCTTTCCCTAATAATATGAATATTTATTTAAAAGAATATTCTAAATTGGAATAAGGTGTATGATGTGCTTTTATAGTATTTTATTATTGATTATAAAATATGCGAGTTATTCGGAAATACCGGGTTTAACCCATTTTGAATAATTACTACGACGATTAAAAGTCGAGATGAAGACAGTGGTTGAAGACCGGATATCTTCACATCATTTGGGTGATTACTGATGTCTTGATTGGGAGGCATCCCAAGACATGGTAACAAGTGGTGATCGTCTAGACGTACTTGGAGATCGATGGATATGCGAGAACCTCTCTCCTGTATTGGACATATGAAACAAGGAATAAGGTGTCTTCGGTTTCGTTCAGACCCAGAACGGACTTGTAAATGGATGGTATGTCTGACGTTGTATTCCTTGATCTCTGCTAAATATATATCTGTCTGGTGGCAGAGAATTTATTCTCTTGCATAACACCCTACTCTTAGACGTACGAGCTTAGAGGTTATATATTGGCAGAAATCAATGGTATGGTATGGATTGACAATGTGGCATGCTAAGATGTAATCGATCAAGGCTTTTGTTGAAAAGCATAGCCTTGTGGTTGATGATCAAAACATAGCCCATTTTAGGCATAGCTTTGTGTAGCGTAACTCCGCGACCCTTACACCCCGGTATGAACCAGAAACAGGAGGACACTAGGGAGGACACGCTTTTCTTTCTAGCTAGGAGTGGTGTCAGCGTTTACAAGCCCTGGCATTTTTACTTATGTAAATGATGGATTGCGAGGCGCCTCAGTTATTTGAGTCCCAAGTGGCTCAATTTACGCCCCATAGGGCGGGGAAACATATTGTTCAGGCATAACTAATTCACTAACATATTTGTGGACCGGCCATGGCACTCCTAAGGGCTCACCTGAGCCTGAGTCCTGAGACATGGGCTATATTGTCTCGAATTCGGTAAGGACGATCTCTTGCATTGGTTCATGATGGAAATCCAACTTCCAATATGACCCATACTGTTTTGATTGTATAACTAGTATGGCGACATAGTATATGGTAGCTATGCCGTCTATGATTGATACATTATGATTGAAATGTTTTTGAAACATATATACACTAATGATAACATCAAATCCGTTTTATCATATCAAGCATTTTTGACCATTATAAGGTAAAACTCTATCCTCTGGTTTGTGTTGCATTATGTGATGGGACTTGAGTCTTATAATGGTTTCATTTTTCTAAAAAGCATTGCGTTGTTTAACGATTTACTTTATTTATGCACTGGCAATCCAATGGAGTAAAACCGTTCCGCGTTAGCGGTGTGGTCCTGTGATTAGCCTTATTATTAAATAGGTTAAGTAAGATTTCTCATACCACTCCCATGACTGACTCGTAGTTTGTTTCACTTGCAAACTCGGGTGCCCATATTTCCCACACAGGCAGTCGAGTAGCTTGTTTTGCAGATATTTATCTTCTGAGCAGGATTCTGGATTGAAGCTTAAAGCTATGTCCAGAGAATTGATAGTGTTCCGCTGCACTGTATTAAATTCATTATAAATTATCTTCCGTCGTTGTATTATTATATCGATGTACTCTGACAAATAAATCAACAATTCCTATGTTTATATCTTTTTATTCCTATGTTTATATAATAATAATAATAATGCAACAACGATATGGAAAAGCTCCTTCAACTAGTAAAGACTACAAGAGCTAAGCGACTTGCCCCTAACAAAAAATCTAAACATCCAGTTGGCATCTCCCTCAACCACCGTGCTTGGATAGTGAAAGGTGGATGGCGTCTTGGGTTTAGCTCTATCCTTTTCGCATCCAACTGGTTGCCGATGACAGGTAACTGATGATCTACTATCCTTATTGGTCCTTACCCCGCCGCCTGTTGAGGCGATCGCCGAATCACCCTAGTGTCACCTCGTTACAGCTTGCTGAATGCAAAGATACTCTTGCAGTTAAGGTCACTCACCCGGTAGTTATGCGCAGACCCAACCTCTATGAGCACAGCCTGAACACTACACCACCATTGAGGACTACCAGGAGCACCTTTCACGTCTCAGGAAACCGCGTGCTTCCTCTTCCAGTCCTTCAGAGCCGACAGAATAATTAGATGGACATGCACTCCCTTCATGCCCTATGACACCACGATGATCTATCCTGTTGGGTCGTTCATCCTCAAACCTACGGACTGGTCTAAGCGCCTCAGGTTAAGTATTATTATACCTATGTCCAAACATTCAATTATGCGCTTGTTCTACCTCATCGGGTTTCCATTTAACTTAGTTATTCTCATTCACATTGACTTCTTATTAAAGTTACCAAGTTCCTCTTGCTTATTAATTTCAGTCATATAACTTAACCCGTTTAAGTTTATTATAAGCCCACAACATGTTATTCTCTAGATTGTGATCCAACGTCTGTAATCCACAATCTCTTTATATTACTGTCTGATTTCATAGTTACAATAACATGTTATACTTAATATGTAATTCGGTATCTCTTAAATCACATGTGTGACGACCCAAACTTCCCAGTAAAGGAAAGGCTGGATTGCTTTGAGAACAACACACATCAGAGCACAAACTGAAGAACATTTTATTGCTGCTTACAACAATTACATCAGAGTATAAGAATATAACAGAGTATGAATACTTATTATACAATAGAAATACAATAATATCAGAGATTTAGATTACATTTAAATAGCAGCGGAAAAATAATACAAATATACAACTGGAAGGAATACACGGATACAGAGGTTTCCGAATACCTCTTCAGCTGTAAACCAGGATCCTGTAAATATATCTGCAAAAAGATACTCGACTGCCCGTGTGGAAAATATGGGCACCCGAGTTTGCCAGTGAAACAAACTACAGGTCAGTCATGGGACTGGTATGAGAAATCTTAACTTAACTTATCTAATAATAACGCTAATCACAGGACCACGTCGCTAACGTGGAACGGGCTTACTCCATTGGATTGCCAGTGCATAAAATGAAGTAAATCGCTAAACAACGCAATGCTTTTTAGAAAAATGAAACCATTATAAGACCCAAGTCCCATCACACAATGCAACGCAAACCGGAGGATAGGGTTTTACCTTATAATGGTCAAAAGATGCTTGATACGATAAAACGGATTTAATATTAGTGTGTATATATTCTAATAAAAACACTTCAATCATAATGTATAAATCATAGACGGCATGGGTACCATATATCATGTCGCCATACTAGTTCTACAATCAAAACCGCAAGGTCGTATTGGAAATTGGATGTCCATCATGAGTCGAGGCTAGGGATCGTCCTCTCCGATTCGAGACACTCTAGCAAATGCCTCATGATCCCCCGCAGTGAACCCTTGGAGCGGTAGGGCCGGTCCCCGCCTATCGGCAGTGGATTGGTTATGCCTGAACACACGTTTTCCATTTCCATTGAACCTATAGTATGACCACTAACGGCCTATAAAAATCCGAGGCGCCTCAAAATCCATCATCCACATAAGTAAAATGCCAGCCAGTTTAAGCACTGACACTACCACTAGCTAGAAAGAAACATGTGCACTCCCTACGGTCCATATCCCGTTTTTGACTCATACCGGGGTGTGAGGCTCGCGAAGTCACGATATACCCAAAGCTATGCCGTAATAGGCTATACTTTGATCATCCCACAAGGCCCTGCTTTTCAACAAAAGCCTTGATCATTTGCATCTTAGCGTGCCACATTGACAATTCACGTCATGCGATCAATCACTATTAATATATACCAGGGTGTTAAGCAGAGAATTAATCCTCCACCTCCAAATAGACGTACTTTAACAGAAATCGATTTAATTCACATGGAACGAAATCCAATGTCAGACACGCATCCATTTACTAGCTTATGCTCTGGGTCTGAGCGAAAACCAAATTCGAACAATCAACAATAGTCCGGACGTCCACCACTGAAGCCCCTTCAAGGTAGCTACTCCCATCAAGGGTCTCTGTAGCAACACATCCATTCGATGTGAAGATCGTCGGTCTTCAACCACCGTCTTCATCTTCGACTCTTCATCGTCGTAGTAATTATTCGGAATGGGTTAAACCCGGTCTTCCCGAATAACTCACGTATTTTGTAATTAAAAATCAAGTACTATAAAAACACATCCAACGCCTCATTCCAATTCAGAATATTCTTCTAATAAAATATTCGCATTATTTTATCAAAGATAAACTTTTTAAATTATTCTTAAATCTTACTTTTAAAGATTTATTAAGAACCCAATTTGGTTTTAAATATCACAAATCATTATTCAATGATTAATTAAATTTAAGAAATTAATCTTATCTTTAACTGGGTTAAAGAACTAATGTCATTTTAAAACACCATTCACGATAAACCCAAAATCGACTTCCATTAAATACGGAATCTTCACAGAAATCAAATCAATATATAATCGTTATAAATTTCTGTATCCGACCAATAATATAAATGGAATAACGACAAAGCCTCTTAAATTCCATATGTAGTATCGATCTTCTTTTACAGAAGCTTATCTCGGTTATTATTAATTCGAATTCCATTCAATTCCAATTTAATATATTAAATTGGAAAACTTTCCTTTGAAATAATTTCTTTTTAAATCTTAATAAAAAGATTTATAAATTCCAAATTATATTTTCACTGTTAATTGAGTTAAAGAACAGATGTCGTTTAAAAACATTGTTCACGATAAACTCAATTCACAAATCATTTTTATTCCAATTATTAATTGTAATTTGAAACTCTAATAACCTTAATCAAAAGTTTTATTCTTTTCAACTGGGTTTAAGAATAGTGTTATTCAAGACACCATTCACGACAAACCAAAATCCAATTTATTTAATTCCAATTAAATATGGGTTAAATGGGAAGCTCCATTAAATTTTGATTAAAGATTTATTCTATTTCTTTATTAAAATAATGTTTTCAAATTTATTTGATTTTGGAAATTCCTACCTTTTGCGCACTTAGACCTCTCACATTAGGTTCAACATTAGTGGCTGCTGGATATGCCGGTCGGGTCCGGGCAGACTTCCACCACCAATATAACCTAACCTCGTGTCAAACAGCGCAATTATAATTTATAATTGTAATTATTACATTGTAAAACATTCATTATTTTAAACTATTATTTATCTAAAATATTTTTATTTAAAATATTCTTTTTCCTAAAATATTCTTTTTCTAGAATATTCCTTATTGGAATGTGACTCAATCAATAACCATATAGTTTCAATTATATGGTTTCTATGTATTGCATGTATATAACAACCATGATAATGATACAAAACTATTAAACAATCCATTTACATCAGAGTGAAGTTTATAACTGTGTGAGTAAACATAAGTAAGTAACACTCATCACAGCCTGTCAATCCATCGATTAACAGATAATTAAATATTGGGATTTTTGTAAGTCCAATATCATCCCAACACCCATGTGGGGTTTTCAGCCAACAAAACAAACAATAAATTATCTGTGTACTTGGGTGATGTGTAAAAATTATCGACCCAATCACATAAACAAGTCGGATAACTTATAAATGGAAGTGTAATACACAATATATAACACGACGATGAAAATGTCTCTTCTATATTGTATACAATTCTATTACAATGAACGAATGAAAATAATAACTTTGTCTTTGTTGACAATTTCTATTTGTCAATCCTAACTCAACAAAAGTGGTTATTTTGTTCTGGTAATTCAAAGGTGACAAAAATGATAATTTTTGTTTTGACAAATCTAATGCGTTGCGCTATTCTTTTTAGGATAGAACTAAATTAATTTAACCAGTGTTGATCGATGCAGATACAACAAAGCAGTGGAGAGAGCAGGAGAGTTGGGCTATTCTTTTTAGGACAGAACTCGACCGTCTAATTTAGACATTCATGTAATTAGTTAATTTCATTTGTTAAAAGAATAGTGATTGGAAATAATTAATAAATTTATAACCATATAACTAAAATAATTATAACTTATATGTGATCAGAAGTATGCCGAATAAGAAGCGCTGAAATCTATCGGAGAGCAGTACAGTTTGGAACTGATGCGGTCAGAGCGGGAGACTGCTGGAAATTTATTGTTAAATTAAACATTAGTTTAATTTAATAGGAGTTGAAACCGAACCGCTTCAGGACAACGGAAATCAAGGTGAGTTAAACTCACTCAGTTACCCTTTTTATATTTTATATAATTTGGGTGTTTTTATTTTTGTGTGCTCTGCTTGCCAATGGTTGACAGATTTACTAGTTAGACATTTATTTATTGATTTAACTGATGAAATTAAACTATGTTTAATTTCAGTGAAATACCAAATCGTTATTTTTAACGATTGGTTCCAATAAAGGTGACTCACCTTGGTTGGTCACGTTTATTTATAAACGTGTTTAAATGGTTGAATCATTTGAATTGCTTGTGGTTGATGTTGAATGGTTGCTATTTAGTGTTATCAGTTAAACAAAACTGAATGGTCTGATTTGAGATAACCGTTGTGATTTCAGGGAAGAACAGGTTGGAGGAATCCAACCGGATTCCTCAAATGTATTATTTATCTTCATATTATCATATATGAACTGACCTGTTTGTGTGATTGATTTGATGGTTGATTATTAATTAAATATTCAACCTCTGTTTGGTTTGAACCAATAGGTGACATTGGTTAAGTGTTTGGCAGAGTATGGCCTTTAAAAATCAATCGGTTTATAGATATGGATTCACCGTTAGGTGAGTCGATAAAAGTGAAGTTATAAAGTTTATTTTATAACTGGACTCAGATCTTGATATACATTATTTGAATAAATTATAAAAGGGAATTAAATAAATATTTTATTTATTTAAGACCTTGATTTATGGTTGGTTTATTTTATAAAGTATATGCTGATGTTAATCAGATTTTCAAGTATGAAGATAAGAGATGAATCGAAAGGTTTAAACTTTGATCATTGCTGTGTAAAGAGAACAATTAATGGAATTTATTTAAATTAATTATATTTTTAATTAATTTAAAGCGAGGACTGTTGAAATCGGTTAATGAGATAATCAAGTTTTTGAGTTAATTAAATCGACCGTTTGGAATTAGAAATGTTATCAAGTTAATGTGTTTTGACTAAAATAGTTAAATGAATATTGTTTGAATTTAAATAAGGACTTAAAAGGGATTTGATATTTAATTTAGTAAATAAAGGGATTAACTACTAAAGTAGTTAATGTTTGAAATAAGTTATTATTTTAATTAATGATGAATTTAGGAAAATATTTTTTTAATGGGAATTCATTTAAAAAGTTACCGAATGTGAGATGCAAGCCAATTGAATGGTGAAAGGAAATAAACGTACTCAATTATATGAATTAAGTGAAAGGAGATTACGATAAAAAGGGTTTATTATAAACCAGAGGTTTTAAGTGAGATTCAAAGTGTTAAGACGTTAATTTTACATTAACGTTATTTGAAAACGAGATCTAGTAAAAAGGAGAATTTTAAATGAAATTTCAAAATGGGAAATTGAATATATTTATTCGAGATAGAATTAGCCAAACATAATTATTCGGCTAAGTTGCCATTTCGTACGACTGCTAGCGTAATTCGCAGGGCTGTAGATAGCCTACGGCGGTCGGATGTTTCCTGAGGGAATCAGGCGTAACCATTGTGATCGCTGTGATCTAGAGTCAAGCGAGTGGAATTAAGACGAATGTTAGTTAATCAATTAGAATATCGTATTTTTGAATATTAAAAGAATTGGAAGTTTTAAATTTAACAAAAGCAAATTAGTTGTTAAAGGCCAAGTGATGCTGAATACTGGACCAGTGAACTCATTGGAGTGTCATGATTGAAACACTGATTATTTTGATAGTTAAATCACTGACTATCAATTCTGTCCTATACGATGGTTAGTACGGGAAGACCGGGATCGAATTTATATTCGAAAACCATTCCGATCAACAAATACGTGAAGCTATCAGAAGATGATCGAGGTGGAGCATTGAAGACTGTGGATTTTCATAAACGGAAGAACCACTAATATTCTCTGCCTGGCAAGCAGAGATGAGCTGTGATTCTGTCATGGTTGGAATCTACGGGTTGCAAGGACTTCTCGCTACTGATCCATGGGGTGATTCCTATATGGATGCGGTAGGAGAGTGCCTTCGGTTCATCCTGTTCCTGGATGACTTGTATGGACGAGTGTCTGACAGAGTATTTCCAAAGGGTCGCGTACGTTGATTTCTTCAAACGTACGATAGTTGTTGGAGGGGAGTTTCCATTCTCTAGCTTTCAGCTAGAGTATTTTTGTGGACGTCAATTAGTGATATCTGACGGATCTGACGATGTGGCATTCAAAGTAAATGGCGATCAGATGTCGAGAGTTAATTCTGACCTCAAGCCTCATCAACCGGGAAATGACAAAAATCGGGCAGGCAGCATGGCTATGTGGGTCGCTCCCATTAGGATGTATAATCACCTATCTAGAGAAAATCCTATTGTTTCTTGTATCTATGTTTCGATGCTGTCCCTTTTCGGGAGACGGTTGCTGATCCCAACCGTCGGTGATATACATTCGATACTCTCAAGCGAAATGAGGGGTCGGTCATGTGAGGGCCGGGTTGCAAGACGTTCTTGTTGAACCCAGTGTATTCGTCTCTAGAGATACACTATCGGAAGGTGGACCCATACCTTGTCAAGTTGGAATCCAATCTCCAATAAGCGCCTGCGGTTTTGATTGTATACTATATATGTAGAGCGTGAGATGCAAGCGTTCTACTAGATTGATATTTACTTGTATTTAGACATTATTATAATATCAGACAAGATATTGTTTTCAAAGATGGTTTGGGTTATCGTAAGGTAAAAACCGTCCGTGTTTATGTGTGGATTTGGTCTTACGATTATCCTTTTCTTTTGAAAAGATTTTGAACTTTAAAATCATGATTGGATGGTTCACCCTTATTACTGTGCGAGGTTATCTCACTCTGGTTCACCAGACTGACCCGGTGTTTTGTAAATGCTCGGGTTAGCCCGGAGTGTACAGGTTCAGGTTATCGACTGCTGTGAAGCGACGAGCTGGAAGAGTCCAGACGTATGATATTATTATTCCGCTGTGTGTTATATGAGGACAGATTAGTATCACTGTCCAGATGTATACTCTGATATTGTAAGTATTTCAAAAGCTTTCAATAAAGGTTATTTCTGTATTATAATTTGTTCCGCTGCGATGTGAGACTCGGTGTAGTGTTTCTTCTTCTTCTTCTATTCTAATATTTCTTTCCTTCTTATCTCACCCTCTAACTTCTTTCTATAAATGATCTGGAATGTTCGATGTCTGAATAGTCAACATGGTAGTTTGATGTTGATTTTCGGAGTCGAAAATCCCGGTTCGTTACAGTGGTATCAGAGCTGAAGGTTAAGTAATTACCTTGGCTCTGTGGCGTGACTCAGTAGAGATGGGGTTAGTAATACCCTAGATTGAGTTTGAGTGTATATATATGAGCGCGTATTTGTAAATTGATATAAAAACTGTTTATATTGTGTTGATTGGTTTGTCGAGTAGTTTATGAATTCTGGTCGATACAGTAATGCAAACTGTGTCGATAAGTGTTTCTAAACTCTTGAACAGAATAATTCGACACAGTATGTTTTTGAAAGAGGGTAAATGAAATAATTTTACCCAAATTATATTTTGATATAAAGATATTATATATATTGGAATTATAGTATATTGGATGTGTTGGTTGATTATAATTGAAATGGTTATATAAATAACCAATTAGAATTCGTATAATATAAAAGCAGATTTATGAAATCTGAAATGAAAATCAGAATTGGAATTAAAATTCCTTAAAGTGGGATAAATGATTGCAAATGAACTTGAATTGAATATATGAGAATTTTAAAATCCTGGGAGATTTTAATTTTGTTACAAGCATTGAAAGGGATATTTTGAAATGGATTTCAAATAGAAGTGTTTAGAAATGATTTTGAAAATGATATAGTATTGAACTCACTTCGATTGCTGGAAAATAGATTCCAATGATGATCCGGACATCATCGGTGTTCATTTTCGAGTTCTAAGTGACGGATTACTACCAAAGATTTTGTTTTGAATTGCTTTGAGAAAAACAAGTTGTTTTGAATCCTGAAAGGAATATTTGATTTTTGAAAGAACTGAACTGTTTAAAAACTCCCAGGGAAAGTGTTTGAACAAGAACAAGATTAAATCGAATTCGTGAAAGCAAATATGAATTGAATTGAAACCAATTAAATGAAAATTGAATCGGGAGATAATATATCGAGTAGAATCAGATTTTGAAATTTGTGAAACAAGAATCTGAAATAGTGTTGGTTGGAATTGATGATGGATGATGATTGAGTTAAGAATGGGATTTGGCTTGGACGCGTGAAGGATTTGGTTCTGAGGATAAAGTTGGAATTTGGTTTGAAAATGCATTTGTATATGCTGACAAGGCGGCAGATGAAAATGATATGCTCGACAAAAAGGTACACGTTTATTTTTATATATAGATTTGGAGATTTGTGAGCCAATTTGGCAAGCCGCTTGGCTGTTTTATTTTCTTTTGAATTGGAGAAGGCCCAGAGAGGCGAGTTGGAGTTGTACCGATTGAGCCGTACAGAGGAGGTACTGGCAAAAATTTTCGAAAATTTAAAGTGTTAGAAAATTTTCGATATTTTTGAAAATATTTATTTACAGTATTGAATTGGTTTCTAATTTAATATAAAATTAGATTTGAAATTAATAAGTTTATAACGTTCTTTCTTACCTTAGCAATTTCGAGGACGAAATTATTTTAAGGGGGGAAGAATGTAACGACCCGTATTTTTCGACCATTTGAATATGAATATTTAAATTAGTTTTAAATATTATATTGGGAATATTAATGGAATTTAATACTTAATTCGTTATTGAAACGAAGTTGAACGTTATAATTTATATATAATATAAATTCGAGCTTGAAAATGGCGTGCAGTTCGTAAAATGAAGTTTTGAACTTCAACTGAGAATACAGGATTCGATATAAGTCGGATTTCTGTGAAACAAGACACGTTGGAGCCGTATTGGCGATAGCTTTCATATGAAAGAAAAAAAATCAGATTTCGTATTATAAATAGTAAGTTATGGTCAAATCAAATTTTGAAATAGTCGCTATGGAAAATCGTTATTAAATTATAGGCCTTTAAAGTAGCCGTTTTGCAAACGGACTCTGTTTTCGACGAAACCAGTTCCGTTGAGTTCGTATCGTCGATTAGAGTCAGAATATATATATAGTTTGTTATTTTTAGAGATCGAGAAATTTGGCGTTAAAAAGGGTAGGGCGGTTTGGGGTAAAAACAGCTTACCGGGGCAACAGTCTCAGAATGCGACGAAATTAGTGCCGATGGGTTCGTATCAAAAAGTTATTGTCGATGTTCACAGTTTCGAGTTGATTTGATTTATCTGGTGACCGTAGAAAAATTAAACGTGTGTTCATTTCCGGTTTCATAAAGGAAATTTTTTCATGCGACCTCGGATTTCGACGAAACCTGTCCCATTGGATCCGGAATACTCTTTTACACCGAAATTAGTTTTTTTTATCAGTAGACAGGAATCGTTGTAAGGGTTTTTATCAATTACTTCACGTCAAAGTTTCACAAATATTATTATAATTATTTAATTTAACAGGATACTTTTCCCACTGTTCTTCATTTCTTGCGTCCCACATCTTTCTACCGTGCATCCCAATCCATCTTGACACCGTGAGCCCCAAGTCTTCAAGAATCCCATCAAAACAGCTACCCTATATTAGTATTCATCTAGGCCTATGCGCATGTATTTTCTTGTCTTAGTACAAAAAAAAGAACTGTAGCTTGTTTCATCAAATAAATAAAAGTGCAGCCACCCTACCTTTTCACTGCAAGTCTATTACTCTAAGACGTGGTGTCCACGCATTTCTCTTCCTATAAATACGCTTCCATTCATTTGCGTCTAACCACAGGCCTCCATTTCAGGTGTAGACCAAAAGCTTCATTCATATAATAATATAACTCCACTGACCCTGTTTTATGTGCCAAGGAGAAAGGGAACCCGAGGGAGGAAGGTGAGCCGCTAACGCCGATGGGGAAGCTGCTGCGGTTTTAGAGCAGTTCGGTGGTGAAGTAATCTATGATGTGAGGTGAAGGAGTCCAGAACTAAAAGGGTGTTAGCGTGGGTTCGGTAGTATGCAAAACATTGGGAAGTATGTACAGGAGGAGGGACGTGAGCTGATAAGGATCGGTGGTCTTCTCTATGGCGCAGGTTCTGAAGATGGCAAGTGCTTTGGGATTGAGGCAGCATAACCTTTGGGAGGTGGTACGTGCCTAACAAGCTGATGCATGGCGGGTGGCATGCGAGAGCTGCAGAAGGAGTTTGAGGAGAGGAAAAGTGGGCGGTTCAGGCGGGCATGAGGGAAGCAGCGAAGTGGGAGCTGGAAACCAGGTTAGCGGTGGCGAAAGGTGTAGGCTACTGGCGGGTTGGGAAAGAGGGGACTGTGTGTGGTGAACACAAGGGAACAACGGATTTCAGATAGGCTTTTACTCCTTGATTTGAGCGATACGAAAGTAATATTTAATTTAGTCATTATCCTTAGCTAAACATGATTAGTAAAGTCTAATTTATTCAATAAGGGGGTTTGACTTTGACCGCACTTTAACAGGAGCGAGGAGAAGAATTGGGTAGAACCTGGTATCATGAATCCAACGAAGAGCAGAAAGTATCGGCCCTTAGCACTGTAAATGATATTGTTGTAATCTAACCCTAAGTACTTATTTAAACTAATACGTTTAAGAAATAAATTAATTTAACCAGTGTTGATCGATGCAGATACAACAAAGCAGTGGAGAGAGCAGGAGAGTTGGGCTATTCTTTTTAGGACAGAACTCGACCGTCTAATTTAGACATTCATGTAATTAGTTAATTTCATTTGTTAAAAGAATAGTGATTGGAAATAATTAATAAATTTAAAACCATATAACTAAAATAATTATAACTTATATGTGATCAGAAGTATGCCGAATAAGAAGCGCTGAAATCTATCGGAGAGCAGTACAGTTTGGAACTGATGCGGTCAGAGCGGGAGACTGCTGGAAATTTATTGTTAAATTAAACATTAGTTTAATTTAATAGGAGTTGAAACCGAACCGCTTCAGGACAACGGAAATCAAGGTGAGTTAAACTCACTCAGTTACCCTTTTTATATTTTATATAATTTGGGTGTTTTTATTTTTGTGTGCTCTGCTTGCCAATGGTTGACAGATTTACTAGTTAGACATTTATCTGTTGATTTAACTGATGAAATTAAACTATGTTTAATTTCAGTGAAATACCAAATCGTTATTTTTAACGATTGGTTCCAATAAAGGTGACTCACCTTGGTTGGTCACGTTTATTTATAAACGTGTTTAAATGGTTGAATCATTTGAATTGCTTGTGGTTGATGTTGAATGGTTGCTATTTAGTGTTATCAGTTAAACAAAACTGAATGGTCTGATTTGAGATAACCGTTGTGATTTCAGGGAAGAACAGGTTGGAGGAATCCAACCGGATTCCTCAAATGTATTATTTATCTTCATATTATCATATATGAACTGACCTGTTTGTGTGATTGATTTGATGGTTGATTATTAATTAAATATTCAACCTCTGTTTGGTTTGAACCAATAGGTGACATTGGTTAAGTGTTTGGCAGAGTATGGCCTTTAAAAATCAATCGGTTTATAGATATGGATTCACCGTTAGGTGAGTCGATAAAAGTGAAGTTATAAAGTTTATTTTATAACTGGACTCAGATCTTGATATACATTATTTGAATAAAGTATAAAAGGGAATTAAATAAATATTTTATTTATTTAAGACCTTGATTTATGGTTGGTTTATTTTATAAAGTATATGCTGATGTTAATCAGATTTTCAAGTATGAAGATAAGAGATGAATCGAAAGGTTTAAACTTTGATCATTGCTGTGTAAAGAGAACAATTAATGGAATTTATTTAAATTAATTATATTTTTAATTAATTTAAAGCGAGGACTGTTGAAATCGGTTAATGAGATAATCAAGTTTTTGAGTTAATTAAATCGACCGTTTGGAATTAGAATTGTTATCAAGTTAATGTGTTTTGACTAAAATAGTTAAATGAATATTGTTTGAATTTAAATAAGGACTTAAAAGGGATTTGATATTTAATTTAGTAAATAAAGGGATTAACTACTAAAGTAGTTAATGTTTGAAATAAGTTATTATTTTAATTAATGATGAATTTAGGAAAATATTTTTTTAATGGGAATTCATTTAAAAAGTTACCGAATGTGAGATGCAAGCCAATTGAATGGTGAAAGGAAATAAACGTACTCAATTATATGAATTAAGTGAAAGGAGATTACGATAAAAAGGGTTTATTATAAACCAGAGGTTTTAAGTGAGATTCAAAGTGTTAAGACGTTAATTTTACATTAACGTTATTTGAAAACGAGATCTAGTAAAAAGGAGAATTTTAAATGAAATTTCAAAATGGGAAATTGAATATATTTATTCGAGATAGTGTAACACCCCGAGAATTCTATAACTGTGAAATTCATAAATTAAAGTATAATCAAATTCAAATCAAAGAACTAAGGGAAACGGGATACGCCATTGCGTTCGTCTCGGAAAAATACGCGAAATAGAGTCCGAGTTTTCGAAAAACGGAGTCCGTATGAAGAAGATATAGCCTTCGGAAGTTTTTAAATTAAGTTTAAAATTCAAACAGAATAAAACAATTAAAAATTCCGAAATGGGGCCCAATGGGCCAGGGCGGATAAACACCCGCCTAGGCCACCCAGGTCGACTGGGCTGTCGACCTGGGCTACCCATGTCGACAGGGCTGTCGACAGCCCTGTCGACAGGGGTATCGACCTGGTCGAGCCCAGCTCGACCTGGCTAGCCAGGTCTATGTTTGGCCGATTTTCTGTGGTCTGCTTTGTCATTAGGGCTAGGTGGCAAGCTCTAATTGGTCTCTCCTTAGGATGAAAGGCTACGATCTAACCAAGCAACATCAACGGTCCTAATCAGTTCATTACCTCTATAAAAACAACCCTAGACTAAACCCTAATCTATTCATTCAAATAAGAACAAAGCCGCCATGTTGCTGAGGAACGACTAGGGGTAGCCACCAAATTGGAGAGAGGATTAGGAGGCAAATTCTAAGGCATAAAGCAACTCAATCAAATCAAATCGCATCTTCTTATCCCTAATTCGCCACACCATTGTAAGTAGAGTATTGTTTCGGTATGAACAAATAATTGTGTTGGTTTGTATACTTGATTTGTGGCGATAAAATAATTCATATTTGTGCGTTGGAATATTGTATACGTTTGGATATTCTTGAATTATGTTATTCATTATAAAGAACTACATGCGGTAGTTCTATGCAAGTACACGTTTGGAATATTCGCAAATTATGTAATCCATGTTGAAGCTACATGTATGTAGTTGATTGAAATTCATGCAAGTTTGGGGCTTTGCTACTATAATATGTATTTTTATACAAAAATCGTTTTTGTGAGTAATTGGAATAAGTGTGGGTTATCATAATTCATATGGAAACTATGTTGAAATTGTGGCACCATGATCTATGTATTAAGCCATGCTTTTGTACTAGAAAAACCTATGTGCAAACTTATGAATATGACTAGGCTATGATTGATATTTTACATAATTGAAAACCATGTTAGTCCTATATTGTTAGCAAGAATTATATGATGACATATGTGAGACATGGCTAGGTTAGACCCAAAAATCCCTTTTTTGCAAGTTTGCTTGAATAAAGTAAACACCATGTTTAGGAATATTTATGCATAAGTATATTTGTACCATCGTTATGTGATTAGACTTAAATCATGATTAAGTTGAACTATGCTTTTGTATTAGTAACAAAAGTAATCCCCTTTGTAAACATGTAGAAACCTTATGAACATGATTTGCTTATGTTTGACACTATGCCTAAATAAGAACATAGGTCTATGTTGTAGTTGAGACTATGTGACACCTAATTTAGATTCTTATCTTAACTACAAGTTTACATGGTTTGATTCATGTCACCTATGCTTTATGACCAAAGTATATGTTACCACTATGCAAGTACACCAGTTTCTATTTTGTATTTCCAACGTCATATTGCAAGTTCATGCGCTCACCTTCCCCTTTTTGTGTATGTAATCACGCTTTAAGCCTCCCCTTTCGCATGGCTAAGTTGGGCTTAAAAAGGCTAAGCCCAACATATAAACGAACGTGTTAAACGGGGGTAAATAACGTTGGGCTAAATTAATTAATGAATGAAAATATAAAGTAAAAGGGCCTGAATTCAAGTATGGGTCGGGCCCATGATTGGTGTAACCTTTACACCATTAACTTAATGGGCCGCAAATATTTACATATAAATAAAGAAGAAAGACAAAATATGTAAATGTAGAAAATACGATGTGTTTAACCCGAGGTTGGATTGAGTTGTGATGTAAACCTGCCCGGAACCGCCCGGCTGTCCAGTAGTCACAACAATACCTATCCAATGTGAGAGGTTAAACATGGAGCCCGATAAGGACCCGAGGTTAGACTGAGTTGTGGCGTAAGACTGCCCGGAACCAACCGGCAACAGGCAGCCACAACAATACCTGTCTAATGTGAGAGGTCAGGGCCTTAATAAGACAATTAAGGCTGAGTCAGGATTGTTAGGATTAAGTGAACTAAAGACTTAATCAAAATGGAACATGCTAAACTAAACGGACTGGTGGGGTTAGGTTAGAAAACACTTAACCAACTTAGCATGTTGGCTAGAGATAGAAAACCTAGTAACGGGGGACCCTTTTCAGCAGTAACCCTAGAAGGTGTATCAGGAAACCCTGAAACTAGGCAGGGTGGGGCACGATTACTGGGCTGATTGTCAGAGGTTAAATCGACGGCGGTGGTGTAGCAGTGTAGGTTCTAACGGGGTGCGGGCGTGCACACACCCCGGCGCAGAAAAATAAGGCACTGGACACCAGTAGCATACCTTTGCACTCTAAGGTTGTGTCGGGCCGCTGCCATGGGACTTGATACACCCCATGGTGGGACCAGCATAGGTAACTACAACATCGGGGGCCGTAAGACACATGTAACTATGCGAGTAGGAGCCGATCATCATAGAATGGATCACATCACCCTGATTATGGGGTGCCAGTTGGAAACTAGTTTATATGGGTTCAGAGATTTACATGGGGTACGATAGTATATTCGACCCTAGACAACTTAACCAAGTTATAGTGCTTTCCCACTTCTTGTTTATACTTATCATACCCAGTTCTTTATTCATAGACAGAATAGTACTAGACTTACTCAGGCTTTATGTCTGACTCTACTTTTCTTTCGTCTTCTTTTCTTCCGTTTCCCCCCCAGGTCCACAGGGAGGGAACACTACAGCTTGACCAGCCTTAACATCCAGCTTGAAGAAGAGAAATGTATTGCTTGGACCTTTTCGCTTGAAACTATGGCTTTGGACAAACTCTATGGGGCTTTTGCAGTTTATCTATGTTTTATTTATGCTTCTTTAAATAATGTAATCAAGACAGATTATGGAAGTGTTATGTTATGTTTTTGGAAAAGATGTAAGACAATTATGGTGATGTTGTTGTAACACGTATTTGCTTTTATGAAATAAAAGTTTGTTGATTTTCCGCTGTTTACAAATATGTGTTCTTATATCTGTCTTGTATATCTGTGACTTATACTTATAAACCTCCACCAAAATTAGGGCATTCCCTTTGAGAGTGACCCTAACGGAGGTGGGGTGTTTCACTTGGTATCAGAGCATAGGTTTACCAGATAAGATAAATAGTTTTGAAAAATTATTTTCAAAAAGGAAATTTAAAGAAGCATTTTTAAAAGAAAAATATTATTTTATTTTAAAAAGGCAAAGTCCACTCCCCAAAGCCATAGGTACTATCTCTTATCCTTCGTTTTGAATCTATCCTTTTTGTTTCAGCATGTCCGAAGATCTTAACTTGCCGGAAGGGGTGCCAATACCTGGTTGGTTTAGGCGGTTCCTAGAAGCAAGAGCCACTCAGCCAGGTCCTACCGTTCCTCCTCCCCCAGCTGCCGGTAATCATCCAGCTGCAGCGGCACCTTTTCCTCCACCTCCTCCACGGGGAAACACTTTTGCTAAGATATGTAAAGATTTTAAAGCTATGGGAGGAAGGGATTTCCATGGAACTGAGTCCTTCGTGGCAGCTAGAAATTGGCTGAAAGAAACGGAGGACCTATTCATCATCTTTGAGGTAGAAGATAGACAAAAAGTACAATTGGCGGTATGGCTATTGAAGGGCGAGGCTTCCTACTGGTGGGAAGTCACTAACGCTGAAAGACCAGTGGAGACATGGGAGGACTTTAGGGCAAGGTTTGAGACCAAATTTCTCTCAGATGCGGAAAGAAGTTTGCAGTTGGAAAATTTCTTATTTCTTAAGCAAGGGGACAAGACAGTCAGAGAATATGTGAATCAGTTCGATGAGCTGGCTAGGTTTGGGCTTGACCTAGTCAACACCCCGCACAAGAAGGCTCTCCGTTTCGTCAAAGGGTTAAATGAGCCATTACACAGTTTGGCCATGACCCATATACCCATGGGAGCCACGTATGAAAGATTGGTGCAAATGGCATTGCTGAATGAAGAGGATAAGGGCAAGAAGGAGACAAAGGCAGAAAGCTCTCAAGGGAAGAAAGAGGGTTTGCAGCCTAAGAAGACAGACTTTAAGAAAGGCGGGAAAGGCAACAAAGAGAAGAGGAAGTGCAATTTCTGTGGCAAAGTGGGGCACTTAGTAAAGGAATGCCGGAAAAAGAAGGCCAAGGAGAATGGTGGGTGCTTTTCTTGCGGTCAGACAGGCCACAGGGCTAAGGACTGCCCAAAGAAACGAGGGCAGGGGCAGGGGGCTGGATCCACCCCAGGGGCACAGGTTCATGTGCTGGAAGCGCCACCTTTGCAACAGCGAGGTACCAATACTTCTGTAGAAAGTGTAGTTTATCTTTATGATCACCCCGTTCGCACTTTATTTGATTCTGGCGCATCACACTCCTTTATCTCGTCTGCTTTAGTAGAATCTCTGCACCTAAAGACTAGTATGGTAGAGGACCCGTTAATTGTTTCAAACCCAATTGGGGGCCCAGCTCATTTGTCTATGATCTGTTTGGATTTGAAAATTTCCATTCTAAGTGTTGAATTTCAATGTAGTGCCTTTGTTTTGGGCTTTTCGGGGTATGGTTTGATTTTGGGTATGGATTGGCTATCCAGTAATGGGGCCATCCTTGATTGTGAGAAAAGGGTTGTTAGGCTCCTAACCCAGCTCGGTAATACTTTGGAAATTTCTTGTAATCCCTCGTATGCGGTTATGCTTAGTTATCTTGAATCGCTAGATGCCTCTGTTGAAAATTTGCAATCCGTTAGAGTGGTCCGGGAATATCTGGATGTCTTCGAAGAGGTGAAGGGCTTGCCTCCGAAGCGGGAAATAGACTTCCGCATATATCTTGTAGATAATGCAAAGCCCGTTGCATTGCCCGTTAGGCACATGGCTCCACGGGAAAGGAAAGAGCTCAGTAAACAGATTAAAGAGCTTCTAGAAATGGGGTTCATTAGGAGAAGCATTTCAGAATGGGGCGCTCTAGTGGTGTTCGCTACAAAGGCGGATGGTTCTCTCCGTCTATGTGTTGACTATAGGGAGCTCAACAAGCTAACGAAAAAGAATAGGCACCCTCTCCCTAGAATTGACGATTTATTTGACCAGCTTGTAGGAGCGTCTGTTTTCTCCCAACTCGATTTAGCAACCGGTTTTCATCAGCTAAGGGTGGCTGAAGATAGCATCGATAAAACGGCGTTCAGAACCCCAGACGGCTTCTTTGAATGGCTTGTCATGCCTTTCGGCTTGACAAATGCACCTGCTTACTTCGTGGACCTGATGAGTAGGGTATTTAGAGATTTCCTCAACAAATTCGTAGTGGTCTTCGTAGATGATATCCTTATCTTCTCAAAGAGTGAAGAGGAACATGCTCAGCACTTAAGGGCAATCATGGAAACTTTGCGAGTCCATCAACTAAAAGCCAAATTCTCCAAATGCCACTTTTGGAGAGAAGAAGTGAGGTTCCTTGGGCACATAGTATCCAAACAAGGGTTAGCGGTGGACCCTGCTAAGGTAGTGGCGGTACAGGATTGGAAGACGCCAAGGAATGCAACTGAGGTCCGAAGCTTTCTAGGACTAGCAGGTTTCTATCGAAAATTCATAAGGGATTTTGCGAAAATCTCAGCTCCGCTCACGAAATTAACCAAGAAGAATCTAGTATTCAATTGGGACTTGGATTGCGAGTTTGCTTTCCAACGACTGAAAAGGGCTCTTACAACAGCCCCAGTTTTGACGCTGCCAGATGGGAGCAAGATGTTCACTGTTTATACGGATGCATGTGGGACAGGGCTAGGCGCCGTCTTAATGCAAGAAGGAAGGGTAGTAGCTTATGGCGGGAGGCAGTTGAAAGTGCACGAAAAGAACTACCCAACCCACGATCTTGAGTTAGCCGCCATCGTCTTTGCACTCAAGTCTTGGCGACACTATCTCCTAGGTGAGAAGTTCGAACTTTACACTGACCATAAATCGTTGAAATATCTTTTCTCGCAGAAGGATCTTAACTTGAGGCAACAAAGATGGATGGAGTTTCTTGCCTCGTACGATTTCGAAATCTCCTACACTCCGGGCAAAGGCAACGTAGTTGCAGACGCGTTGAGCCGAAAGAAATTGACCCTAAGCCCGTTGTTTGTTGAAAGACAAAGCCTAGAGTTTATAGCCAGCTTCGACTTTAGGCCCTCTTCCGATTTCGTACCGGGCTTGCTAGCATCTCTCGAAGTGCGCCCAACCTTAGTGGATTCAGTAGGGATAGCACAACGCGAAGACCCTCAGCTTGTGGAAATAATTGATAGGCTAATTAGGGGTGAGACTTCAAGTCACCTCAACAGATACTCCATCGACGATAAGGGGTTGCTAAGGCGAGACGGAAGACTATGCGTCCCACAAACGAAAGATTTAGTAAAGAAGGTTCTCAAGGAAGCACATCACTCCAAGATGACGATACACCCAGGCGGAGATAAAATGTACAAAGATATAAAAAGGACTTTCTTCTGGAACGGCATGAAAAAGGACGTGGCAGAATTCGTTTCTAAGTGTATGGTGTGCCAACAGGTTAAGGCGGAACAGAAAAATCCTGGCGGACTGCTACATCCTCTGGAGGTCCCGCAGTGGAAGTGGGATAGCATCTCAATGGACTTCATCGATGGGCTGCCTAGGTCTAGGAGAGGCAACACTAGCATTTGGGTAATAGTGGATAGGCTTACTAAAAGCGCCCACTTTTTACCTGTCAAAAGTAAAAGAACTGCCTCATCCCTAGCATCACTTTACCTCAAGGAAATCGTTCGACTCCATGGAATACCATCTAGCATTGTTAGTGACCGAGACCCCATCTTCACCAGCGAGTTTTGGCGGAGTCTGCAAGAAGCAGTAGGAACGCAGTTATGCTTGAGCACAGCCTATCATCCCCAAACAGACGGCCAAACAGAGAGAGTGAACAGAGTTTTGGAAGGCCTTCTAAGACTATGCGTCCTTGACTTCGGAGGGACATGGGAAGACCACCTTCCTTTGGTGGAATTTGCCTACAACAACAGCTATCAAGCAACCATCGGAATGGCGCCCTTCGAAGCTTTGTATGGAAGACCATGCCGATCGCCCACTTGTTGGTGGGAGTCTACTGATAAGCTCATACTTGGACCGGATATGATCCGAGAGACTTCAGAGAAAGTAGACTTAATACGAAGAAGGATGAAGACGGCCCAAGACAGACAAAAGTCCTATGCCGACAAGAGAAGGACCGACCTTGAATTCGAGGTTGGAGACAGAGTTTTTCTCAAGGTATCACCGCTAAGGAACGTTGTTCGTTTTGGAACCACAGGAAAGCTAGCACCAAGGTTCGTAGGGCCATTCCCTATCATCGAGAAGATTGGGAAAATGGCCTATAGATTAGAGCTACCCGAGAAGTTGGCTGGAGTCCACAACGTTTTTCACGTTTCACATCTCCGAAAATGTCTACATGAGTCTGCTGAAGTGGTAGAGCCAAATATCCTCGAAGAGGCCGAAGTGGAACGCGAAGCAACCATAAGAAGAGTTCCAACCCGCATCTTAGGAACGGAAGTGAAGAAGCTACGCAACCGCGAAGTCAAGCTCGTCAAAGTTCAGTGGAGCGACGCCGAGGGAGACGCGACTTGGGAAACTGAAGCTAGAATCCGTACAGCCTACCCTTTTCTGTTCGAGGGTACATCCTTGATCTTTCCTTTTCCTTAAGTTGCGTTTTATCTATCTTTTTAGGTATATTTCCTCGATCTTATCTTTTGGGTAGAAACCCTTTGGATGGAAACATGTAATTGAAACATGTTATGGATGATGGTTGCAAGTGGTTGCAAGTGATTGCTAGTGGTTGCTCGTGGTTGCATATACACACACAATCTAGGTTTAGATCGGCTCAGTCACTTCATATTGCATATGCATATATGTTTGCATTCGTATATGGTTGAACTTTAATGTGTTGTCATATGAATGTTGCATTTGTAATGAATGATTGTGCACTCATGTAGAATCAAGAATAGGAAAATTTGCATACATAATGGATTCATGGCACTTACATAATTCGCATTAAGGAGGTCAACTGAATCAGTAGACCGCCTGATTTTGCATTAGATAAGTACATGTACACACACACGTCGCATATGATCATGAAGCATTAGAAGTCTTTTAAGGACAATGGATGCTCGTGTTTGATGGTTGAGTAGATGGATGATTGGATGTTAGGATATACATTCCTCCTAACTTGAAGATTTCGGGGACGAAATCCTTTTAAGTGGGGGAGAATGTAACACCCCGAGAATTCTATAACTGTGAAATTCATAAATTAAAGTATAATCAAATTCAAATCAAAGAACTAAGGGAAACGGGATACGCCATTGCGTTCGTCTCGGAAAAATACGCGAAATAGAGTCCGAGTTTTCGAAAAACGGAGTCCGTATGAAGAAGATATAGCCTTCGGAAGTTTTTAAATTAAGTTTAAAATTCAAACAGAATAAAACAATTAAAAATTCCGAAATGGGGCCCAATGGGCCAGGGCGGATAAACACCCGCCTAGGCCACCCAGGTCGACTGGGCTGTCGACCTGGGCTACCCATGTCGACAGGGCTGTCGACAGCCCTGTCGACAGGGGTATCGACCTGGTCGAGCCCAGCTCGACCTGGCTGGCCAGGTCTATGTTTGGCCGATTTTCTGTGGTCTGCTTTGTCATTAGGGCTAGGTGGCAAGCTCCAATTGGTCTCTCCTTAGGATGAAAGGCTACGATCTAACCAAGCAACATCAACGGTCCTAATCAGTTCATTACCTCTATAAAAACAACCCTAGACTAAACCCTAATCTATTCATTCAAATAAGAACAAAGCCGCCATGTTGCTGAGGAACGACTAGGGGTAGCCACCAAATTGGAGAGAGGATTAGGAGGCAAATTCTAAGGCATAAAGCAACTCAATCAAATCAAATCGCATCTTCTTATCCCTAATTCGCCACACCATTGTAAGTAGAGTATTGTTTTGGTATGAACAAATAATTGTGTTGGTTTGTATACTTGATTTGTGGCGATAAAATAATTCATATTTGTGCGTTGGAATATTGTATACGTTTGGATATTCTTGAATTATGTTATTCATTATAAAGAACTACATGCGGTAGTTCTATGCAAGTACACGTTTGGAATATTCGCAAATTATGTAATCCATGTTGAAGCTACATGTATGTAGTTGATTGAAATTCATGCAAGTTTGGGGCTTTGCTACTATAATATGTATTTTTATACAAAAATCATTTTTGTGAGTAATTGGAATAAGTGTGGGTTATCATAATTCATATGGAAACTATGTTGAAATTGTGGCACCATGATCTATGTATTAAGCCATGCTTTTGTACTAGAAAAACCTATGTGCAAACTTATGAATATGACTAGGCTATGATTGATATTTTACATAATTGAAAACCATGTTAGTCCTATATTGTTAGCAAGAATTATATGATGACATATGTGAGACATGGCTAGGTTAGACCCAAAAATCCCTTTTTTGCAAGTTTGCTTGAATAAAGTAAACACCATGTTTAGGAATATTTATGCATAAGTATATTTGTACCATCGTTATGTGATTAGACTTAAATCATGATTAAGTTGAACTATGCTTTTGTATTAGTAACAAAAGTAATCCCCTTTGTAAACATGTAGAAACCTTATGAACATGATTTGCTTATGTTTGACACTATGCCTAAATAAGAACATAGGTCTATGTTGTAGTTGAGACTATGTGACACCTAATTTAGATTCTTATCTTAACTACAAGTTTACATGGTTTGATTCATGTCACCTATGCTTTATGACCAAAGTATATGTTACCACTATGCAAGTACACCAGTTTCTATTTTGTATTTCCAACGTCATATTGCAAGTTCATGCGCTCACCTTCCCCTTTTTGTGTATGTAATCACGCTTTAAGCCTCCCCTTTCGCATGGCTAAGTTGGGCTTAAAAAGGTTAAGCCCAACATATAAACGAACGTGTTAAACGGGGGTAAATAACGTTGGGCTAAATTAATTAATGAATGAAAATATAAAGTAAAAGGGCCCGAATTCAAGTATGGGTCGGGCCCATGATTGGTGTAACCTTTACACCATTAACTTAATGGGCCGCAAATATTTACATATAAATAAAGAAGAAAGACAAAATATGTAAATGTAGAAAATACGATGTGTTTAACCCGAGGTTGGATTGAGTTGTGATGTAAACCTGCCCGGAACCGCCCGGCTGTCCAGTAGTCACAACAATACCTATCCAATGTGAGAGGTTAAACATGGAGCCCGATAAGGACCCGAGGTTAGACTGAGTTGTGGCGTAAAACTGCCCAGAACCAACCGGCAACAGGCAGCCACAACAATACATGTCTAATGTGAGAGGTCAGGGCCTTAATAAGACAATTAAGGCTGAGTCAGGATTGTTAGGATTAAGTGAACTAAAGACTTAATCAAAATGGAACATGCTAAACTAAACGGACTGGTGGGGTTAGGTTAGAAAACACTTAACCAACTTAGCATGTTGGCTAGAGATAGAAAACCTAGTAACGGGGGACCCTTTTCAGCAGTAACCCTAGAAGGTGTATCAGGAAACCCTGAAACTAGGCAGGGTGGGGCACGATTACTGGGCTGATTGTAAGAGGTCAAATCGACGGCGGTGGTGTAGCAGTGTAGGTTCTAACGGGGTGCGGGCGTGCACACACCCCGGCGCAGAAAAATAAGGCACTGGACACCAGTAGCATACCTTTGCACTCTAAGGTTGTGTCGGGCCGCTGCCATGGGACTTGATACACCCCATGGTGGGACCAGCATAGGTAACTACAACATCGGGGGCCGTAAGACACATGTAACTATGCGAGTAGGAGCCGATCATCATAGAATGGATCACATCACCCTGATTATGGGGTGCCAGTTGGAAACTAGTTTATATGGGTTCAGAGATTTACATGGGGTACGATAGTATATTCGACCCTAGACAACTTAACCAAGTTATAGTGCTTTCCCACTTCTTGTTTATACTTATCATACCCAGTTCTTTATTCATAGACAGAATAGTACTAGACTTACTCAGGCTTTATGTCTGACTCTACTTTTCTTTCGTCTTCTTTTCTTCCGTTTCCCCCCCCCCCCCCCCAGGTCCACAGGGAGGGAACACTGCAGCTTGACCAGCCTTAACATCCAGCTTGAAGAAGAGAAATGTATTGCTTGGACCTTTTCGCTTGAAACTATGGCTTTGGACAAACTCTATGGGGCTTTTGCAGTTTATCTATGTTTTATTTATGCTTCTTTAAATAATGTAATCAAGACAGATTATGGAAGTGTTATGTTATGTTTTTGGAAAAGATGTAAGACAATTATGGTGATGTTGTTGTAACACGTATTTGCTTTTATGAAATAAAAGTTTGTTGATTTTCCGCTGTTTACAAATATGTGTTCTTATATCTGTCTTGTATATCTGTGACTTATACTTATAAACCTCCACCAAAATTAGGGCATTCCCTTTGAGAGTGACCCTAACGGAGGTGGGGTGTTTCAGATAGAATTAGCCAAACATAATTATTCGGCTAAGTTGCCATTTCGTACGACTGCTAGCGTAATTCGCAGGGCTGCAGATAGCCTACGGCGGTCGGATGTTTCCTGAGGGAATCAGGCGTAACCATTGTGATCGCTGTGATCTAGAGTCAAGCGAGTGGAATTAAGACGAATGTTAGTTAATCAATTAGAATATCGTATTTTTGAATATTAAAAGAATTGGAAGTTTTAAATTTAACAAAAGCAAATTAGTTGTTAAAGGCCAAGTGATGCTGAATACTGGACCAGTGAACTCATTGGAGTGTCATGATTGAAACACTGATTATTTTGATAGTTAAATCACCGACTATCAATTCTGTCCTATACGATGGTTGGTACGGGAAGACCGGGATCGAATTTATATTCGAAAACCATTCCGATCAACAAATACGTGAAGCTATCAGAAGATGATCGAGGTGGAGCATTGAAGACTGTGGATTTTCATAAACGGAAGAACCACTAATATTCTCTGCCTGGCAAGCAGAGATGAGCTGTGATTCTGTCATGGTTGGAATCTACGGGTTGCAAGGACTTCTCGCTACTGATCCATGGGGTGATTCCTATATGGATGCGGTAGGAGAGTGCCTTCGGTTCATCCTGTTCCTGGATGACTTGTATGGACGAGTGTCTGACAGAGTATTTCCAAAGGGTCACGTACGTTGATTTCTTCAAACGTACGATAGTTGTTGGCGGGGAGTTGCCATTCTCTAGCTTTCAGCTAGAGTATTTTTGTGGACGTCAATTAGTGATATCTGACGGATCTGACGATGTGGCATTCAAAGTAAATGGCGATCAGATGTCGAGAGTTAATTCTGACCTCAAGCCTCATCAACCGGGAAATGACAAAAATCGGGCAGGCAGCATGGCTATGTGGGTCGCTCCCATTAGGATGTATAATCACCTATCTAGAGAAAATCCTATTGTTTCTTGTATCTATGTTTCGATGCTGTCCCTTTTCGGGAGATGGTTGCTGATCCCAACCGTCGGTGATATACATTCGATACTCTCAAGCGAAATGAGGGGTCGGTCATGTGAGGGCCGGGTTGCAAGACGTTCTTGTTGAACCCAGTGTATTCGTCTCTAGAGATACACTATCGGAAGGTGGACCCATACCTTGTCAAGTTGGAATCCAATCTCCAATAAGCGCCTGCGGTTTTGATTGTATACTATATATGTAGAGCGTGAGATGCAAGCGTTCTACTAGATTGATATTTACTTGTATTTAGACATTATTATAATATCAGACAAGATATTGTTTTCAAAGATGGTTTGGGTTATCGTAAGGTAAAAACCGTCCGTGTTTATGTGTGGATTTGGTCTTACGATTATCCTTTTCTTTTGAAAAGATTTTGAACTTTAAAATCATGATTGGATGGTTCACCCTTATTACTGTGCGAGGTTATCTCACTCTGGTTCACCAGACTGACCCGGTGTTTTGTAAATGCTCGGGTTAGCCCGGAGTGTACAGGTTCAGGTTATCGACTGCTGTGAAGCGACGAGCTGGAAGAGTCCAGACGTATGATATTATTATTCCGCTGTGTGTTATATGAGGACAGATTAGTATCACTGTCCAGATGTATACTCTGATATTGTAAGTATTTCAAAAGCTTTCAATAAAGGTTATTTCTGTATTATAATTTGTTCCGCTGCGATGTGAGACTCTGTGTAGTGTTTCTTCTTCTTCTTCTATTCTAATATCTCTTTCCTTCTTATCTCACCCTCTAACTTCTTTCTATAAATAATCTGGAATGTTCGATGTCTGAATAGTCAACATGGTAGTTTGATGTTGATTTTCGGAGTCGAAAATCCCGGTTCGTTACAGCAAATAAAAGAGCAAGTTTTATTTTTAACAGATATTTGCATCAAAGGATACAAATAAAGGAATAACTTTTTATTTCAATGATTATTTGCATCGAAGAATGCAAATAAAAGAATAACTTATTTTTATTTCAATGTTTAATGGCATCAAAGAATGATATAAAATATGTTGCTTTTTTTTCCTAAAAAGAAAATGACAAAAATTGTGTTCTTTTAATTCTAAAGAGAAAATGACATACTGTGTTCTTTTTTTAATTCTAAAAAGAAAATGACAAAAATATGTTCTTTCTGTTTACTCCTCTTTAACTAACAAAGATGTCTATTTCTGTCTAATGAACAAAATGTAATCTTTTCAATGTGCAAAAATATTCGTTTTTAACTAATTCTTTTCAATAACCACAAATGTCTATTTTTTCCTTCTTTCTTTAATTACATTAAAATTGTAATCTTTTTATTGCATTTCTAATCACATTGAAAAATGTACTTTTTAATTTAAACTAAATGACGGTGAAATAATGTCCTTTTTACTATTCTATTCTAGTGTCATATAAAAATGATATTTTATATGTTAACAATTTCAATGGTTCTAGTGTCATATAAAAATGGTATTTTATATGGCTAACATATTATACAACAAAAATGGTGTATTTTTATCGTATGCACAAATTTTGCCTAACATGAATATTTTATTCCTATATGTACAATAAAAATAAAGTTTTATTGTATGCATAATTTTATACTTTTCCATTACACTCCACAGATCACCACAAAATAGCATCAAACAATTTAAATCAAATCACGTCCAATAGAATCTATCAACGTATAATTTAACTACAACCATTCTAGAACAAATCGCATATCACAATTCAGTCATTCTAATTATATATATGTATATAAAAAAAGAATTTCTCACATTGATTTTTCTTTTTTTGAAATTTCAAAGTTCTTCATTTCAGGTCCGGTCTGTTTCATCGTGTAGATCAGGCCAAGACGGTTCCAACGCTTTAGAAATCATCTGATTCTGATTAGATTTGTACAAGTTATGATAGTTTAAAGATTTGATAATAATTTGATTAAATAAATAATTAAAATTCTTAATTACATTCATTAGGCCACTAATCCTTCTTCCATCTTCTGTTATACGTCGAACCCATCCTCGTCACCAAGCTTCACGTCGCGCCCCCTCCTCGAGCCACCGGCCGCCGATCCAAACACCCCACCTCGAAGCCACCAACGTCCCCTACCACCGCCAGGAAATTCAGCCATCTCGGTGGGCCCCACGCTTATCAAATCCGCCCCGAACGGCAGCCGTTCACACCCAAAATCCGAGCGCCATCCCTCATAAGATCTGATCATCATCGTATGAAATGAAAGCACTCGAAATTCTCTTCGATTTGGTATATGCGATTGATTTTGATTCGAAGTATGTTGGGAGAATTTGTGGATTGAATTCGGGATGATTCTGGCCATTCGTTTACGAGGGTGGCGGCTGACGCTTTTAGGGTTTTTTTTTTTATTATTTTAATAATAAATCTCAATTTTCGTGCTTAAAAGTGGAATTTTCGGGCTCTCTCCAAATCAGGCCTGCTTAGTGTCAATCTTAATGTTTTGACGTCTTCTGAACGCGATGGGCTATGCCCCGTGGTCCAATTCTGAAGTCTTTTGCGTGTTTTATTAAAATTACAATATTAAATTAACAATTTCATTTCCATCGTACATTTAAATACGCCGGGGCCACATACGGACTCCGAAAATTCCAGAAAAAATATTTCTGGCTTCGTATTGACGATACGGTTCCAACGAGACTAATTTCATCGAATTCTGAGACCGTTTGAAAAATGACCTTTTTCAAGTCGATTAAATTTGACTGAAATTGACAAAACACATTTTCTTTTGCCACGCTCACATATCAATTCGAAAAATTCTGGAAAATTAAACTTAACAATAATTCGACATTCCGGTTCCAACAAAAGAGGTTTCATCGAAAACAGAGGTCGTTTGTAAAATGACTATTTTTAAGGGCTGTATATTTAATTAAAATATATATAAATTCTATAGCGGCTTTTCTGGATTTTAAACTGGACATAACTTCTTATTTTTAAAGTGAAATTTTAGTTTTTCAGATTCTTTAGAAAGATAATGTTAAACAGATTTAAATATTTCTGGTTTCGCTCAATTCTGATTTATAATGAATCCTGTATATTCAGTTAAAGTTTGAAATCGAATTTTCGAACTACCACGCCATTTCAAACTCCTTTTATAATTAAATTAAATTTATTCGTTTTAACTTCGATTAAAATAAATTTTTAGTCGTTATTATTTAAAATAAATAATTTTAAATATTCAAAATTCATTAAAATTTCGAAAATAAAAAATTTAAATTGGCCCGAAAATTCCGAGTTGTTACAATCGCCCCCACTTAAAATCTTTTCGTCCTCGAAAAGGAACGTAGCTAATAGTTGTTTAATTAACCAACTCAACTTTAAATTTTTATTTATTGGTTTCCATAATTTTGTTAGTTAAAGTAATTATCATTTCTATACTTTTATTAGTTAAATTAACAATCAAACATCACAACCAGCAATCAATTAGGAGATTAACTTCTCAAATATATATAACTTTTATATATAGTCAAAAATCATATTTTTAGTGCAAATCACAGCAATGTGTAGCAATGTGTACCAACTAAGTTTTGGTTCTCAAACCAGTCAATGGAAATATATAGATATACCACTTTCGAAACTCGGAAATAAATACTGATAATGCTGCAGCATTATCAGAATTATCCCCGGGCGGCTAGAGTGTGAATCTATATCTACCCAGTATATTAAAACTTCGAATATCCGTTAATTACTCGTATATTAGAAATCTTTATATGCTCGATTGTCCACATAAAAATATAATAATATACTCAAATACGTATATTTAGATAAAATTTTCAAAACTGAATTTGTTTTTATTTATTTTAAAGAAAATGATACTCTTCACACTCGTTCTAGGATACTACTGATCCTATCTCTAACGAGTTATTCTCATTGGATATTACTAATCCAATCCCTGATGAATTCTTTCGTTCGGTTCTAATGTGTCTTGTTCTCGAGCTCTATAAACCAAAGCTCTGATACCAAATGTGACGACCCAAACTTCCCAATAAAGGAAAGGCTGGATTGCTTTGAGAACAACACACATCAGAGCACAAACTGAAGAACATTTTATTGCTGATTACAACAATTACATCAGAGTATAAGAATATAATAGAGTATGAATACTTATTACACAATAGAAATACAATAATATCAGAGATTTAGATTACATTTAAATAGCAGCGGAAAAATAATACAAATATACAACTGGAAGGGATATACGGGTACAGAGCTTTCCGAATACCGCTTCAGCTGTAAGCCAGGATCCTGTAAATATATCTGCAAAAAGCTACTTGACTGCCCGCGTGGAAAATATGGGCACCCGAGTTTGCCAGTGAAACAAACTACAGGTCAGTCATGGGACTGGTATGAGAAATCTAAACTTAACTTATCTAATAATAAGGCTAATCACAGGACCACGCCGCTAACGCGGAACGGGCTTACTCCATTGGAATGGCAGTGCATAAAATAAAGTAAATCGCTAAACAATGCAATGCTTTTTAGAAAAATGAAACCATTATAAGACCCAAGTCCCATCACACAATGCAACGCAAACCGGAGGATAGGGTTTTACCTTATAATGGTCAAAAGATGCTTGATACGATAAAACGGATTTAATATTAGTGTGTATATGTTCTAATAAAAACACTTCAATCATAATGTATCAATCATAGATGGCATGGGTACCATATATCATGTCGCCATACTAGTTCTACAATCAAAACCGCAAGGTCGTATTGGAAATTGGATTTCCATCATGAGTCGAGGCTAGGGATCGTCCTCTCCGATTCGAGACACTCTAGCAAATGCCTCAGGATCCCCCGCAGTGAACCCTTGGAGCGGTAGGGCTGGTCCCCGCCTATCGGCAGTGGATTGGTTATGCTTGAACACACGTTTCACGGTTCCTTTGAACCTATAGTATGACCACTAACGGCCTATAAAAATCCGAGGCGCCTCAAAATCCATCATCCACATAAGTAAAATGCCTGCCAATTTAAGCACTGACACTACCACTAGCTAGAAAGAAACGTGTGCACTCCCTACGGTCCATATCCCCTTTTTGACTCATACCGGGGTGTGAGGCTCGCGAAGTCACGATATACACAAAGCTATGCCGTAATAGGCTATACTTTGATCATCCCACAAGGCCCTGCTTTTCAACAAAAGCCTTGATCATTTGCATCTTGGCGTGCCACATTGACAATTCACGCCATGCGATCAATCACTATTAATATATACCAGGGTGTTAAGCAGAGAATAAATCCTCCACCACCCAACAGACATACATTAACAGAAATCGATTTAATTCACACAGAACAAAATCCAATGTCAGACACGCATCCATTTACTAGCTTATGCTCTGGGTCTGAGCGAAAACCAAATCCGAACAATCAACAATAGTCCGGATGGCCAGCACTTAAGCCCCTTCATGGTAGCTACTCCCATCAAGGGTCTCTGTAGCAACACATCCATTCGATGTGAAGATCGTCGGTCTTCAACCACCGTCTTCATCTTCGACTCTTCATCGTCGTAGTAATTATTCGGAATGGGTTAAACCCGATCTTCCCGAATAACTCATGTATTTTTGTAATTAAAAATCAAGTACTATAAAAACACATCCAACGCCTCATTCCAATTCAGAATATTCTTCTAATAAAATATTCACATTATTTTATCAAAGATAAACTCTTTAAATTATTCTTACATCTTACTTTCAAAGATTTATTAAGAACTCAATTTGGTTTTAAATATCACAAATCATTATTCAATGATTAATTAAATTTAAGAAATTAATCTTATCTTTAACTGGGTCAAAGAACTAATGTCATTTTAAAACACCGTTCACGATAAACCCAAAATCGACTTCCATTAAATACGGAATCTTCACAGAAATCAAATCAATATATAATCGTTATAAATTTCTGTATCCGACCAATAATATAAATGGAATAACCGCAAAGCCTCTTAAATTCCATATGTAGTATCGATTTTCTTTTACAGAAGCTTATCTCGGTTATTATTAATTCGAATTCAATTCCAATTTAATATATTAAATTGGAAAACTTTCCTTTGAAATAATTTCTTTTTAAATCTTAATAAAAAGATTTATAAATTCCAAATTATATTTTCACTGTTAATTGAGTTAAAGAACAGATGTCGTTTAAAAACATTGTTCACGATAAACTCAATTCACAAATCATTTTTATTCCAATTATTAAATGTAATTTGAAACTCTAATAACCTTAATCAAAAGTTTTATTCTTTTCAAATGGGTTTAAGAACAGTGTTATTCAAGACACCATTCACGACAAACCAAAATCCAATTTATTTAATTCCAATTAAATATGGGTTAAATGGATAACTCCATTAAATTTTGATTAAAGATTTATTCTATTTCTTTATTAAAATAATGTTTTCAAATTTATTTGATTTTGGAAATTTCTACCTTTTGCGCACTTAGACCTCTCACATTAGGTTCAACATTAGTGGCTGCTGGATATGCCGGTCGGGTCCAGGCAGACTTCCACCACCAATATAACTTAATCTCGTGTCAAACAGCGCAATTATAATTTATGATTGTAATTATTACATTGTAAAACATTCATTATTTTAAACTATTATTTATCTAAAATATTTTTATTTAAAATATTCTTTTTCCTAAAATATTCTTTTTCTAGAATTTTCCTTATTGGAATGTGACTCAGTCAATAACCATATAGTTTCAATTATATGGTTTCTATGTGTTGCATGTATATAACAACCATGATAATGATACACAACCATTAAACAATCCATTTACATCAGAGTGAAGTTTATAACTGTGTGAGTAAACATAAGTAAGTAACACTCATCACAGCCTGTCAATCCATCGATTAGCAGATAATTAAATATTGGGATTTGTGTAAGTCCAATATCATCCCAACACCCGTGTGGGGTTTTCAGCCAACAAAACAAACAATAAATTATCTGTGCACTTGGGCGATGTGTAAAAATTATCGACCCAATCACATAAACAAGTCGGATAACTTGTAAATGGAAGTGTAATACACAATATATAACACGACGATGAAAATGCCTCTTCTATATTGTATACAATTCTATTACAATGAACGAATGGAAATAATAACTTTGTCTTTGTTGACAATTTCTATTTGTCAATCCTAACTCAACAAAAGTGGTTATTTTGTTTTGGTAATTCAAAGGTGACAAAAATGATAATTTTTGTTTTGACAAATCTAATGCGACAAAGATGATAATTTTTGTTTTATTCTATTCAAATGACAAAAAATGAAGAGATAATTTATTTTCATGACATTCCTTACACTTCTAGTGTCAAATAAAAAGATCATTTTGCTCGCATACAAAATTTCATATATTTAACAAAATAAAAATGGATATTTATTTGTATACGTATTTTTATCTTAAATATGACAAATAAAAGTGAACATTTACTGGTATACAAATTTCTAATTCAGCTTGACAAATAAAAGGTGATGGTTTTATTTGTTTACAAATTCTAATCCAATTTTATCAAATAAGGATGATAATTTAGTTGTTAACTGTTTCTATTTAACAAAAGTGACAAAATTTATATGTCAATACTAAATTTGTCCCAGGTAACAACTTTATTTGCTAATCTTTTCATTGTAACAAAATGACAAATAAAAATATAATCTTTTTATTTTTAATCTTTTGAATGCAATCTAAACTACATTAAAAATGTAAAATTTAATGTACAATCTTTTTATTTTCTCCAATTTAAAAGTAAAAATGATACTTTTAATCCTATTCTCTTATTCGTAACTAAATTGACAAATAAAATGTTGCCTTTGTGTCAATTCTTTTTATTGTAATTAACTTGACAATAAAAAATGAAATCTCTTATACTACACTTTTAATTGTAGTGAATATGACAATAAAGGCATATTCTCTAATTCTACACTTTTTATTCACATCTAAAATGACAAATAAAACTTATATTAACATTCTACTATAATATATATAAATAAAAAGGTAACTTCTAATTTGAAAGTAAAAATGCAACTTTTATTTTAATGTTTTATTTGCATTAGTGAATGTAAATAAAAGAACAAACTTATTTTCAATGTATATTTGCACTAGTGAATGCAAATAAAAGAACAAACTTTATTTTCAATACATATTTGCATCTGTAAATGCAAATAAAAGAGAAAGTTTTATTTTCAACAGATATTTGCATCAAAGGATACAAATAAAGGAATAACTTTTTATTTCAATGATTATTTGCATAGAAGAATGCAAATAAAAGAATAACTTTTTTTTATTTCAATGTTTAATGGCATCAAAGAATGACATAAAATATGTTGCTTTTTTTTCCTAAAAAGAAAATGACAAAAATTGTGTTCTTTTAATTCTAAAGAGAAAATGACATACTGTGTTCTTTTTTTAATTCTAAAAAGAAAATGACAAAAATATGTTCTTTTTGTTTACTCCTCTTTAATTAACAAAGATGTCTATTTCTGTCTAATGAACAAAATGTAATCTTTTCAATGTGCAAAAATGTTCATTTTTAACTAATTCTTTTCAATAACCACAAATGTCTGTTTTTTCCTTCATTCTTTAATTACATTAAAATTGTAATCTTTTTATTGCATTTCTAATCACATTGAAAAATGTACTTTTTAATTTAAACTAAATGACGGTGAAATAATGTCATTTTTACTATTCTATTCTAGTGTCATATAAAAATAATATTTTATATGTTAACAATTTTAATGGTTTCTAGTGTCATATAAAAATGGTATTTTATATGGCTAACATATTATACAACAAAAATGGTGTATTTTTATCGTATGCACAAATTTTGCCTAACATGAATATTTTATTCCTATATGTACAATAAAAATATAGTTTTTATTGTATGCATAATTTTATACTTTTCCATTACATTCCACAGATCACCACAAAACAGCATCAAACAATTTAAATCAAATCACGTCCAATAGAATCTATCAACGTATAATTTAACTACAACCATTCTAGAACAAATCGCATATAACAATTCAGTAATTCTAATTATATATATGTATATAAAAAAAGAATTTCCCACATTGATTTTTCTTTTTCTGAATTTTCAAAGTTCTTCATTTCAGGTCTGGTCTGTTTCATCGTGTAGATCAGGCCAAGACGGTTCCAACGCTTCAGAAATCATCTGATTCTGATTAGATTTGTACAAGTTATGATAGTTTAAAGATTTGATAATAATTTGATTAAATAAATAATTAAAATTCTTAATTACATTCATTAGGCCACTAATCCTTCTTCCATCTTCTGTTATACGTCGAACCCATCCTCGTCACCAAACTTCACGTCACGCCCCCTCCTCGAGCCACCGGCCGCCGATCCAAACACCCCACCTCGAAGCCACCAATGTCCCCTACCACCACCAGGAAATCCAGCCATCTCGGTGGGCCCCACGCTCATCAAATCCGCCCCGAACGGCGGCCGTTCACACCCAAAATCCGAACGCCATCCCTCATAAAATCTGATCATCCTCGTATGAAATGAAAGCACTCGAAATTCTCTCCGATTTGGTATATGGGATTGATTTTGATTCGAAGTATGTTGGGAGAATTTGTAGATTGAATTTGGGATGATTCTGGCCATTTGTTTAAGAGGGTGGCGGCTGATGCTTTTAGGGTTTTGGTTTTTTTTATTATTTTAATAAAAAATCTCGATTTTCGTGCTTAAAAGTGGAATTTTCAGGCTGTCTCCAAATCAGGCCTGCTTAGTGTCAATCTTAATGTTTTGACGTCTTCTGAACGCGATGGGCTATGCCTCGTGGCCTAATTCTGAAGTTTGTTGCGTGTTTTATTAAAATTACAATATTAAATTAATAATTTAATTCCCACCGTACATTTAAATACGCCGGGGCCACATACGGACTCCGAAAATTCCAGAAAAAATATTTCTGGCTTCGTATTGACGATACGGTTCCAAGGAGACTAATTTCATCGAATTCTGAGACCGTTTGAAAAATGACCTTTTTCAAGTCGATTAAATTTGATTGAAATTGATAAAACACATTTTCTTTCGCCACGCTCACATATCAATTCGAAAAATTCTAGAAAATTAAACTTAACAATAATTCGACATTCCGGTTCCAACAAAAGAGGTTTCGTCGAAAACAGAGGTCGTTTGTAAAATGACTATTTTTAAGGGCTGTATATTTAATTAAAATATATATAAATTCTATAGCGACTTTTCTGGATTTTAAACTGGACATAACTTCTTATTTTTAAAGTAAAATTTCAGTTTTTCAGATTCTTTAGAAAGATACTATTAAACAGATTTAAATATTTCTGGTTTCGCTCAATTCTGATTTATAATGAATCTTGTATATTCAGTTAAAGTTTGAAATCGAATTTTCGAACTACCGCGCCATTTCAAACTCCTTTTATAATTAAATTAAAATTTATTCGTTTTAACTTCAATTAAAATAAATTTTTAGTCGTTATTATTTAAAATAAATAATTTTAAATATTCAAAATTCATTAAAATTTCAAAAATAAAAATTTTAAATTGGCCACAAAATTCTGGGTTGTTACAACATGTTTTCTATTTAACATGTCACTTATTATTTATGATTAAATATAACTTATTTCATTTCATAAGTTTGCCTCATTCTTTCTTATTTAATCATAATTCCGTCTTATACTATCACTACCACTTATCGTTGTTTACTTATTAACTTATTTCTCTTAACTAAGGTTTACTAATAGGTTTCTCTTCCCATAAATATAAATTATGTTGTCCTCATCCGTAGATTTCAGATTCTCGTTCTTACAAATATCTTAATTTACAATTAAGTACAACTTATCTCATTACATAAGTTATTCCCTTTTCGTTATCTTTTATTATAACCTGAGTTATAATTTCCACTTGTCCCTAGGACAAGCCTACCTATTATATAACAAGCCTACCTATTATATAACATTCTCATTAATGTAAATTTATTTATAATAAGTATTATCATTCCCCGTTCATTCCACTTCTTTTACTGTTGTAACATTCATTCAATTCCATTCATTTCCATTAATTATGATTAATGTCGTTTATTTCTATCCTTTTATATACATATATATATATATATATATGTTTATGTAATAGGCCTCTCACATTAAGCCTACCAATTGTGGATGTTGGATTTGCCTGGCGGCTCCGGGCAAACTTCTTCCACAAATTGACTTAACCTCGTGTCTTAGCACCATTACATGTTTATTTATGCACTAGACCCCTCATATTAAATTAACAACTTGTGGATGCTGGATTTGTCGGGCGGTTCCGAGCAGACTTCTACCATAAGTTGAATTTGACCTCGTGTCTAAGTGCGTTACAGTTTTCTATTTACTATAGCTACATGCATGTTCATTCTTCAAAATTTCACTGTAATCATGCTTAATGTCATATTAAGTCCAATATCTTAAATTCGTGTCGTGTGTTCTTCCTAACATATAATTAACTTCATCAACGAAATAACATGTAGTCAAATCGTGTAATTATTCTAATTTAACATGTCATTATTCCAATTTCTACAGTTAAGGGTTCAAGTACATAAATGTCACAAGTTAACATGTAATTAGAACATGTATGTATACAACAGTAATCACTACACATATTTTTAACAAGTTTATATTTCAATATATGAACATTTTAGCACATTAAACATTTCAACATATGAATTTTCCACAAAATAGAACATGCCACAAAATAGAACGCGGACGGAAGAACATTTCATTGTATATTACAACAATGCACCAGATTATAAGAATATACAGAGTATAAATGAATAAAATACATTCGATAAATATCAGAGATTACAATAAATTACATAGCAGCGGAAAATAATACAATACATAACTGAAGGAGATATACGGATACAAAGCTTTCCGGATATCATTCCAGCTGTAAACCAGGATCCTGTGAATATAAATCTGCAAAACCAAAACTACTAGCTGCCCGTGTCAAAATAAGGGCACCCAGAGTTTAGGTTAAAACAATAAACTCCAGGTTAGTCATGGGACTGGTGTGAGAACTAAAACAGTTATTAATCTTTATTTCAAAGTTAGGTAAATCAAGGGACCACGCCGTATAACATGGAACGGGTTTCCTCCCAAGAATACCAGTGCATCAAACAAACAGCGCAATGCTAAATAAAGAAGAATGAAGCTATTATAAGACCCAGTTCCCATCACACAATGCAACGCAAGCCGGAGGATAGGGTTTTTACCTTATAATAGCCAAACATGCTTGGTACGTTTAAAACAAATCATTTGATACTATCATAAGTGCATGGTGTATAAAACAATCTTCAAATCATAAGTATCAATCATAGGCGGCATGGATACCATATATCATGTCGTCATACTAGTTCTACAATTAAAACCGCAAATGTCACGTATTTGGAAATTGGATTTCCGTCTGTGAACCGAGGCAAAAGATAGTCCTCTACCGATTCGAGACTCTCTAGCCCGAGCCTCAGGATCAGAACGCATCAACCTTTTGGATCGTCAGGGCCGGTCCACCGATGTGGATTATTATGCCTGAACACTACGTTTTCCCGCCCTTTGGGGCGTAAATGAGCCAACGAATGACTCCATCGGACCCGGATCGTCCGATCAAACCGAGGCGCCTCGCGACAGCAACAACCACATAAGTCAAACTCGTCAGGGCGTGTAAAACCACTGACGCCACTTCTAACTAGAAAGAAACGCAAGTCCTCCCTGATGTCCTCTCCCGTTTCTGGTTCACAACCGGGGGTGTGAGGCTCGCGAATTCACGTTACACAAAGCTATGCCACACAGGCGGTGCTTTGATCATCACCACAAGACTTTTCTTTTCAACAGAAGCCTTGATCAATTGCCACTTAGGCTTGCCACACAGGCAATTCACTCCATGCGTTTGATATCCATCAATATATAACCCCTGAGCTCGTACGTCTCAGAGAAGGGCGTTAAGCAAAAGAATAAATTCTCCGCCGCCAAACAGATATATATTTAATAGAAATCAATCACACAGACTAAAATCCAATGTCAGACACACAGTCCATTTACAAGTTCGTTCTGGGTCTGAACGAAACCGGAGGCACCTAGTACCCCGCATATCCATCGATCTCCAAGTACGTCTGGACGATCACCAACTGTTTCCATCTTCTTGGGTGTACAGCCCAATCAAGATCATCAGTAATTATCCAAATGACGTGAAGACTTCTGGTCTTCAACCACTGTCTTCATCTTCGACACCACGTCGAATTAGTTTTTCAGAATGGGATAAAACCCGGTCTTTCTGAATAACTCGCGTATATAATAAACAAGTGTTACACAAACACAACATACGCCCCATTCCAATTCAGAATATTCTTTTATTCAAATTTTCTTATATTTTGGGAAAGGTTCCCATTAATTTTATCAAAGATAAATTCTTTAAATTTATTCTTTAATCTCCTTTTTGAATATCAATTCAAACTAGTCGGGATTAGCGAACCACACCGAAGTAATCATTTATTTCATTTTCCAATCCCAACCTATTCATCCCATGAAGTAAAACTGGTAATACTTCATATCTAACACCACGGTGTTATCGGTAAATTCAATTACCATTTCACGTTCAAATCTAATTAAAGATTTAACTATCGCCTGGAGTAAAACTGGTGATACTCCATTCTAACACCTTTCCAATCTAATTAAAGATTCATTAAAACTCCACTTAGTTTTAATCTTTCACTGGGTTAAAGAATCGGTGTGACGGTCCGCACCGCACCAACCAACATTTACTCCACTTGTGCGCTGTACACATGTCCAATTGGCATGGGACGGTCGTCAAAGAATGAGAAAGAAAGAAGATGAACCAAATAAAGAACCTGTAATATGTCTCACAGCGCATGGGATAAAATATAATAACCAACATATACTTGACATAAAACAGATGAGACAGTGCATAAGCTGAAAACTTGAACTAACATCATCAGAGTAGCGGAAATATCAAATACAGCTTATTACAACTTCAAAATACTGTCTCTAAGATAAACAAAATAGGTATGCTACTAATGCCCAAAGTAGATACCGATCACGACACAGGGAGAATAACTATATATCATACGTGGAGCCTCCTGCTCGTCTTCAGTCCATCTACCAAGCGCACTACCAGCTATCCCTGTCTCTAGTCTGCTCGTGTGAGCACCCAGAGTAATAAGAAGAAACATAAAACTCTGGGTCAGACATCAGTCTGGTATGAGTGGTAGCAAGCATAAACAGAATAATAACAGGTATACTAAGTCATACCTGAACCTGGACCTGCAATCAAAGAGTTAGTACTACACGGTACAATACTCTGTGATTTCACAACCACATAATATAAGTGTACGGGGGTGGGGATGTGTATGTCAAACAATCAAGCATAGCAACCATCCTCACAACTCTCACTCAGTGCGTAAAGCATACGGTATCTACTTCTTTGATCACCATAACCCTTCAAGAAAACGACAGAACTCGACTTTGTACGACTATGTCCATTCCTACTACCACCAACGCCAAACCTATGGAATCACGACCAACGTATCCATGATCCCACTCCATTGGTAGGTAGCTCCCTAGTCGCACCATATCCAAAGCCCGAGTCCGTCCATACACCTCTAATACATAGTGATCCAAAGTCATAGGCACCGACAACTCCTTAGCACACGTCCCGCAGCAAAGCCCAATCACGAAGTGAACTCATTAGTTCCCGTCTGGATCCTGAGCTCGAACTTCCACTTGAACTACCTTTGCATTTCGGGTTATGGATCTTCCTCCTTCGGATCGGTTCGGATCATCATCTCTTCCACCAATTCGGATCGGGTCGGGTTCGTGACCACCCATCGGATCGGTCCGGGTCCACCATCTCGGTTCGGTTCGCACCCTCCATCCTGTCGTGGTTCGTATCGCCTTCAACCACCAAGCATCAGTCCTCGGATCGGATCGGAGCCTTCTTCACGCCATGGTTCAGATCGTGCCTCTTACGCCAGGTCGGTTCGCACGCGAGAGCTTGGTCGTGGCGCCATCACTTCAGGCAGGTCGGTTCGTGGCGTCTTGGGCTCACCGTCTCGGAGCGGGTCGGATCCTTCAGCTCGTGGCGCATCTTGCTTCGCTATAACGATCCGGTTCGGTTCGGTTCGTGGTGAAGGGAAATGGGCGGTTCGGATCGGGTAGGGGGCGATCCAATCCGATTTCCTGCACCGATTCCTGCAACCTTCCAGCAAGTGTTTACACGCCTCTCGACGGCGTTTTCGACCATTCTAACTATTGAAACCAATCACAAAGCATGTCATAGTGTCATAGCAATACATACAAGTGACCTCAAACACCAAAACAACAATATGACATGGTAAAATGGATCAAACATGCCCAAAACCCCATGTTTTCCCTTAAGCATATGTGAGCATAACTAATGGTGTGATTAGCAAAACTTAACCAAATTAACCCAAACTCATATCAGAGGTCTAAAACATTGTTTATGATTTTATAAACATTTTTCCGAAATTTATTTTCCTTTAAAAACGCTGATTAGCACTAATCACCCCAATTTAGCCATAATTAGTGCAAAAAGCAAGCTAATCACTCACCTTAGCCACAAAACAAACTAAGATCTGAAATGATTCTCTGATTTGATGCGAATCCCAATGCTAACAGCAGCTCCAAGGTTGATTAGGTGAAGATCTTCTTTGATTAGGGGTTGCTAAGCCAAATCCTTGATCAAGAGATGATTTGGAGGTGATTTAGAGGTTGGAGGCCAATTTTAGGGATCCTTGGTGATAAGTGGAGGCTAGAAAACTGAAATGGAATGATTCTCCATCTCATCTCAGCCCTCCCATAACCCTAATCCCGAAATGGATTATGGGCCTACTCACTAATCACCCGATTTGGCCCGGTTAAGCAGTTTTTCACCCTCCAAACCATGTTTCAGCCATATCTCCCAAACGGTAAGTCCGTTTGGCTATTATGACCACTCTACGGAAAGAGAAACCATCAAACGAATCTAATGGAAGTGGTTTCAGGTCAAAATTCCTTCCCTATCAAAAGTTATGACCAAAACAGTACTGACTAGGGGCAAAATGGTCATTTAAAAATCGACAAAAATCATGAACAGGGGAAATGACTCTAATAAATGTTTCCCAAAGTTACATGACCATACAACTTCACGCGGGAAAGAAATAAATATTCTACAATTCTATGATGTGCAGAACACGGGTCGTTACACTCTCCCCCCCTTAAGAAATTTCGCCCCCGAAATTCCCTAATCCAAACACACACAAAGGTCCCGCATGCCTATCAATCATAAAACAACCATCAAACATGCAAACAAGCAAAACAAGTCTATCCTAGCATGCGGAATAACTAAATCGCAATGTAAATCTTACCAGGCAAAGAGTTCTGGATAAGCCTTTCTAATGCTCTCTTCTGTCTCCCAAGCACAATCATTTTCGTCCTCGCCCCACTGAACTTTGACTAGCTTCACCGACTTTCTTCGAAGTTGCTTCGTATCATGTCCCACAATACGAATCGGCTTGCGGTTCTCAACCGCCTCGGGTTCTACTTCGAAGTCCTCTAACTGATCAGGTGAAATAGTCACATTTGAGTCGTGAACGAACTTCCTTAGTTGGGAAACATGAAACACATTGTGAACTCCTGCCATTTTCTCTGGTAAGCCAACTCTATACGCCAAATTCCCAACTTCCTCGAGAACTTGGAAAGGACCCACAAATCTTGGTGCCAACTTGCCTCTCCTGCCAAATCGTATCACGCTTTTCAATGGAGAGATCTTGACAAACACCAAGTCACCAACGGAAAATTTCAAGTCTCTTCTCCTCTTATCAGCATAGCTTTTCTGCCTATCCTGAGCAGCTTTCATTCGTTGCTGAATGATCTTGATCTTATCGGAAGTTTCTCTCACCACATCTGGTCCAAGCACAAACTTCTCGCCAGTCTCTATCCAACATGATGGTGAGTTGCACGGTCTTCCGTACAAAGCTTCATATGGAGCCATACCAATACTGGATTGGTAGCTATTATTATATGCAAACTCCACTAGATGCAAATGGTCATCCCATGATCCACCAAAATCCAATATACAAGCTCTCAAGAGATCTTCCAATATCCGATTCACCCTCTCTGTCTGACCATCGGTTTGAGGATGATATGCGGTACTGAGATGTAATTCTGATCCTAAAGCCTCCTGTAAGCTCTTCCAAAATCCACTAGTAAACAACGGATCTCGGTCACTCACAATGCCTTTTGGTACTCCATGAAATCTCACTACCCACTTCATATATAGTTCTGCTAACTTAGCCGCAGTTCTGTTCGACTTAACTGGTATAAATCTTGCACTCTTGGTCAGTCGATCCACAATTACCCAAATGATATCATGTCCCGATCTAGTCCTCGGTAAACCATCGATGAAATCCATCGAAACTTGTTCCCATTTCCATTCGGGAATTTCTAATGGTTGCAACAACCCACTAGGCTTCTTCTGCTCGGCTTTAACTAGCTGACAATTCATGCATTTGGATATAAACTTCCCAACGTCTCTTTTCATCCCTTCCCAGTAGTAAGTCTGTCTCATGTCTCTATACATCTTATTACCACCGGGATGTATAGTCAGTTTCGAGTGATGACATTCTCTAAGCACTTCATCTCTCAAACCATTCACGTTGGGTACAACTAGTCTTCCATTCTTCCGAAGCCATCCATCTCGATCAAGCCCATACACATTCATCTCCTCTTCGATACCCATCTCTAACTTGGAGATGATTTCTAGTAGGTTAGGATCGTTTCTCTGGCTAGAACCAATCCGCTCTATCAAAGTGGGTCTGATCGTCAAACTAGCTAGCATAACTGGATCCAATTCGCACCTTGGTCTGAAATCAAATCCCGCGATAAACTCCAGTTGCTTCCATTCAAGAAACATTGCCCCTAAGCTGGCATGTCTCCTACTCAAGGCATCGGCTACCGCATTACCCTTCCCAGGTGTATACGTGATATCAAAATCATACGAAGCCAAGAACTCTAACCATCTCTGCTGACGGAGATTCAGATCTTTTTGAGAGAAGAGATACTTTAACGATTTATGATCGGTAAACAACTCGAATCTTTCTCCCAAGAGATAATGTCTCCACATCTTCAGCGCAAATACAATCGCTGCCAATTCCAAATCATGGGTAGGATACTTCTTCTCATGTGGCTTTAGCTGTCGACTAGCATAAGCTACAACCCTACCTCCTTGCATCAATACCGCACCCAGTCCGGTACCACAAGCATCCGTGTATACCGTCATCTCTTCATTTCCCTTAGGAATGACCAACACTGGCGCACGCGTCAACTTTTCCTTTAGACTCTTGAATGCTTTTTCACACCCTCCGTCCCAAACGAAGGCTTGATTCTTCTTAGTCAATTGAGTCAACGGTGCCGCTGTCTTGGAGAAGTCTTTGATAAACTTACGATAATATCCAGCTAACCCCAAGAAACTTCTTGCATCTTTTGGATTCTTGGGCGTAGACCAATCTTGTACCGTAGCCACCTTTGCAGGGTCCACGGCAATACCATTTTCTGAAACAACATGGCCCAAGAATCTCACTTCTCTCCTCCAGAAGTGACACTTAGAAAACTTCGCTTTCAATTGGTGTCTTCTCAACACCTCCAACACAATTCTCAAATGTTCCTTGTGTTCCTCTTCTGTCCTCGAATAAACAAGGATATCGTCTACGAACACAAGAACAAACTTATTCAATTGGTCTCTGAATACTCTATTCATAAGATCCACGAAGTATGCTGGTGCATTGGTCAACCCGAATGGCATGACCAACCACTCATAAAACCCAGACGGCGACCTAAATGCCGTTTTAGCTATACTATCAGCTGCTACACGGAGCTGATGAAATCCTGTCGCGAGGTCCAACTGGGAGAACACTCTAGCTCCTTCCAGTTGATCAAACAAATCATCTATCCGTGGTAGAGGATACTTATTCTTCCTCGTCACCTTATTTAACTCGCGATAGTCCACACACAATCGAAGGGAACCATCTGCCTTAGTAGCAAACACTACTGGTGCTCCCCACTCGGAAACACTTCTTCTAATAAATCCCTTCTTCAAAAGATCGCTAACTTGCACCTCGAGCTCTCGCTGTTCTCGTGGTGCCATACGACGAAGTGGCATCACTATAGGTCTGGCATCTTTCACTAAATCAATACGAAACTCAATCTCTCGGTGTGGTGGAAGTCCGGTCACTTCCTCGAAGATGTCCGGGTACTGGCCAACCACGGGCAAACCTGATAACTCATCATGCGGAATGTCGAGGGAGTTTACAAAACTAGCCATTACCCCATCACAGGGTAGATTACCAAACACTACCCTCTGCCCATCATCCGCCCTAACTGTCACCAAAAAGCCCTCACAGTCTACCACCACCCCGTATCTTTGGAGCCAATCGACTCCCAAAATAATGCCATGCCCAGTAAAGCCCAAAACAAAGCAATCACAAACAAACATACATCCATGACTCGATAAGACCACATTACGACAGATCATACTGAGGTTTGTTGAACCACCAATCGGGTTCGTCACAGCTAATGGTCTATCGACTAACTCGGGTTCCAATCCCAACCTATCTGCCAGGTCACTAGATATGAAGGAATGGGAAGCTCCGGTATCGAACAAAACTCTAACAGGAAGATCATAAATGGAAAGCATACCTTGAATGACGACTCCCTTTCCTTTCTCCGCCGCAGTTGGGGCATTCGACGAAGAAGGAACAGCATTGATGGCATATGCTTTCACAATCTGATTCTCCTTCAGAGGTTGCGGGCACTTATCCTTAAAATGTCCCTCCTGGCCACAGTTAAAGCACTTCTTTCCCACTGTCTTGGCCCTACATTCCCTTGCATAATGGCCCTTCTTTCCACATTTGAAGCACTCGACTTCTTTCCTGCTTTTCTTCTGGCCATCCTTAGCTTGGTTCTGCTTCCTCTTATTCTGAGAGTTATTCTTGCCTCCACCGCTTGCTTGCGGCTTTGGCTCTTCAACAGATGCAGCAACAACCCCAGTCTTCGGCTTAGGGTAAAGACTTTCTGACCTCAAAGCTTTTCCCACAATCGACTCAAATGTCTCATCGATGTGATTAATCAGCCTCTCCCCTAAGTATTCATCCAAGCCAGTGATGAACTTCTCATTTTTCTTTTCGGGAGTATCGATTAGAGATAAACCATACTTCGACAAAGTGTCGAACTCAGCAACATAATCCGATACTGCCCTTCCATTCTGCTTAAGCTCCAAGAACTTCCTAAACAATTCCGACTTCTGGGCAGCTGGGATATACTTGTCGCTAAAGCGAGCTTTAAACTGATCCCAAGTAACTTGATCTTCTGGTGTGGCTGCCCTAATAGCATTCCACCAATTCATCGCTCGTCCTTGCAGCTGACGAGACGCTAGCCTTCTCTTCATCGCATCCTCGATACCCAAGTCATCGAAGATTCGATCACAGCTATCCAACCAATCCTGAACATCCGTGGCCGACTCTGTTCCGTGAAACGGCTTTCCACCAAGATTAGTGTAATCCTTACTCAACTTGGCGAAATCGACCCTAGGCGCTTGCACCACTGGGCCACCACCAACTCCGGGATTAGGAACTGCCCCTCGCGCTTCTCTAAGCATGTCTCTCATGAGGTCGGTAAACATCGCCCTCATGTCAGCGGCATTTCCATTATTGGCCCCTCTACCAGTACCTCTCACATATCGGCTCATCGTCAATCTGTAAAAAGAAGAACGATTAACGACCCCATAGTGGTACTAGTGCAGTGCAACTTCATTCTTATACTACTAATAGTATATATATACATAGCTTTTGAAAACCAAAGTAATCACAAATACGCGCTCTCATATACGTACTAACTCTCCCTAGTGTCTTTCCCTGGGTTAACTACGCAACCTAGAGCTCTGATACCAAATGTGACGGTCCGCCCCGCACCAACCAACATTTACTCCACTTGTGCGCTGTACACATGTCCAATTGGCATGGGACGGTCGTCAAAGAATGAGAAAGAAAGAAGATGAACCAAATAAAGAACCTATAATATGTCTCACAGCGCATGGGATAAAATATAATAACCAACATATACTTGACATAAAACAGATGAGACAGTGCATAAGCTGAAAACTTGAACTAACATCATCAGAGTAGCGGAAATATCAAATACAGCTTATTACAACTTCAAAATACTGTCTCTAAGATAAACAAAATAGGTATGCTACTAATGCCCAAAGTAGATACCGATCACGACACAGGGAGAATAACTATATATCATACGTGGAGCCTCCTGCTCGTCTTCAGTCCATCTACCAAGCGCACTACCAGCTATCCCTGTCTCTAGTCTGCTCGTGTGAGCACCCAGAGTAATAAGAAGAAACATAAAACTTTGGGTCAGACATCAGTCTGGTATGAGTGGTAGCAAGCATAAACAGAATAATAACAGGTATACTAAGTCATACCTGAACCTGGACCTGCAATCAAAGAGTTAGTACTACACGGTACAATACTCTGTGATTTCACAACCACATAATATAAGTGTACGGGGGTGGGGATGTGTATGTCAAACAATCAAGCATAGCAACCATCCTCACAACTCTCACTCAGTGCGTAAAGCATACGGTATCTACTTCTTTGATCACCATAACCCTTCAAGAAAACGACAGAACTCGACTTTGTACGACTATGTCCATTCCTACTACCACCAACGCCAAACCTATGGAATCACGCCCAACGTATCCATGATCCCACTCCATTGGTAGGTAGCTCCCTAGTCGCACCATATCCAAAGCCCGAGTCCGTCCATACACCTCTAATACATAGTGATCCAAAGTCATAGGCACCGACAACTCCTTAGCACACGTCCCGCAGCAAAGCCCAATCACGAAGTGAACTCATTGGTTCCCGTCTGGATCCTGAGCTCGAACTTCCACTTGAACTACCTTTGCATTTCGGGTTATGGATCTTCCTCCTTCGGATCGGTTCGGATCATCATCTCTTCCACCAATTCGGATCGGGTCGGGTTCGTGACCACCCATCGGATCGGTCCGGGTCCACCATCTCGGTTCGGTTCGCACCCTCCATCCTGTCGTGGTTCGTATCGCCTTCAACCACCAAGCATCAGTCCTCGGATCGGATCGGAGCCTTCTTCATGCCATGGTTCGGATCGTGCCTCTTACGCCAGGTCGGTTCGCACGCGAGAGCTTGGTCGTGGCGCCATCACTTCAGGCAGGTCGGTTCGTGGCGTCTTGGGCTCACCGTCTCGGAGCGGGTCGGATCCTTCAGCTCGTGGCGTAGCTTGCTTCGCTATAACGATCCGGTTCGGTTCGGTTCGTGGTGAAGGGAAATGGGCGGTTCGGATCGGGTAGGGGGCGATCCAATCCGATTTCCTGCACCGATTCCTGCAACCTTCCAGCAAGTGTTTACACGCCTCTCGACGGCGTTTTCGACCATTCTAACTATTGAAACCAATCACAAAGCATGTCATAGTGTCATAGCAATACATACAAGTGACCTCAAACACCAAAACAACAATATGACATGGTAAAATGGATCAAACATGCCCAAAACCCCATGTTTTCCCTTAAGCATATGTGAGCATAACTAATGGTGTGATTAGCAAAACTTAACCAAATTAACCCAAACTCATATCAGAGGTCTAAAACATTGTTTATGATTTTATAAACATTTTTCCGAAATTTATTTTCCTTTAAAAACGCTGATTAGCACTAATCACCCCAATTTAGCCATAATTAGTGCAAAAAGCAAGCTAATCACTCACCTTAGCCACAAAACAAACTAAGATCTGAAATGATTCTCTGATTTGATGCGAATCCCAATGCTAACAGCAGCTCCAAGGTTGATTAGGTGAAGATCTTCTTTGATTAGGGGTTGCTAAGCCAAATCCTTGATCAAGAGATGATTTGGAGGTGATTTAGAGGTTGGAGGCCATTTTTAGGGATCCTTGGTGATAAGTGGAGGCTAGAAAACTGAAATGGAATGATTCTCCATCTCATCTCAGCCCTCCCATAACCCTAATCCCGAAATGGATTATGGGCATACTCACTAATCACCCGATTTGGCCCGGTTAAGCAGTTTTTCACCCTCCAAACCTTGTTTCAGCCATATCTCCCAAACGGTAAGTCCGTTTGGCTATTATGACCACTCTACGGAAAGAGAAACCATCAAACGAATCTAATGGACGTGGTTTCAGGTCAAAATTCCTTTCCTATCAAAAGTTATGACCAAAACAGTACTGACTAGGGGCAAAATGGTCATTTAAAAATCGACAAAAATCATGAACAGGGGAAATGACTCTAATAAATGTTTCCCAAAGTTACATGACCATACAACTTCACGCGGGAAAGAAATAAATATTCTACAATTCTATGATGTGTAGAACACGGGTCGTTACAATCGGTGTCATTTAAAACACGGTTCACGATAAACCCAAAATCACACTCCATTAATTATCGGGTTAAAGAACAAGTGTTATTTAAAACACTGTCCACGATAAACCCAAAAATCAACACCAATTCAATCCCAATCAAATATTATTTAATTGGTACACTTCATTAAATCTAAATAAAAAGATTTAATCTTTTTCTCCACTGGGCTTAAGAACAGTGTTAATGAAGACACCATTCACGACAAACCCAAATCACATTTGATATTAAATACAAGGCTCTGAATAGAAAATATACCGGCTTATATTCAATATCAAATTCTACGACCAACAAATATCGTATTGGAAATAACAATATTAATATATCTTTCAAATTCCCATAACAATATCTGTATCATCACGAAATCCAACATCGAAATATTCCGAAGGCAATTTCGATTCAAATCCCTTCCAATTCAATTATTGGAAATTCTGGTTATATTTCAAAACCATTTCAAATTCACTTTATTTATTTTAAAAAAATAAAAAATTACTATTCTAGTTCAAAACTAGTTCATTTCGATAAAAATCTATTTTTATCTTTTCAAATATGGAGTTTTTCATCCCAATTCTTCACAAATCATTTCTTATGATTTTGCACAAATTATCACTATTTTTAATGATTTTATCAAGGCCCGGACAATCGATTTCCATCAACGGCCATCGGACTGCACTTACAGCGACCTTTTTCAAATTTGATTTGGACATAATTCCAAATCCAACCGTTAGATTTCAAATTTCTAATATTCATTAGAAAGCTCTTTTCGATACGAACCCAACGGTTCCGGTTTTAGGAGAATCTGAAGGTCGGATCTCCCGCAATATCCATTTGAAGTCCATGGTCGAAATTCACGAACTGCCGCGGCGCGGCGCGTTCTATTCAGGCCATTATATTATATATATAATATATACTTCGTCGATTTCCTTTTCAAAACGATTTTTAATTCAATTTCAATTCGTTTTCAATTCAATTTGAATTTCAAATTAATTCAATTTCAATTCAAATTCATTTCTATTCGATTTCAATTCGAATTCATTTCAAAACGATTTCAATTCTATTTCAATTTAATTCGAATTCATTTCAAAATGATTTCAATTCTATTTCAATTTAATTCGAATTCATTTCAAAACGACTTCAACTTATTTCAATTCTATTCGAATTCATTTAAAAACGATTCCAATTCTATTTCAATTCTATTCGAATTCATTTCAAAACGATTTCAATTCTATTTCAATTCTATTCGAATTTCAAATCATTTCAGTTCATTTCGAATTTCAAATCAATTCAATTAAATTCGAATTTCAATTCACTTTAATATTCACTTCAATTTGAATAAAATCGATATAAATATCGTTCACGTCAAAATGGCGTCAATCTATCAACGCGGCTTCATATATTTCTATTTTCAAATATTGTATTTCAAATATTTCTTTTTCAAATATTTCTATTTCATATATTTCTATTTTCAAATATTTCTATTTTCAAATATTCTATTTCGAATATTTCTTTTTCAAATATTTCTATTTCAAATATTTCTATTTTCAAATATTTCTTTTTCAAAACTGGAATGAGGCCCAATCAATTACCATATAATGTTAATTATATGGATTTTCTACAACACATGTATACAATAACAACGATGAATAATCAATCATCATCCAAAGTGCATTCTACACAGTATAAGCATCAAATATAAATATTTAACGCTCATAACAGTCTGTCAATCAATCGATCGACATACAACTAAACAATCGGGATTAGTGTACGTCAAATATCATCCCAATACCCGTGTGGGGTTTCAAACAATCAAACACAGATTTTATTTGTGCAGTTGGGCGATGTGTAAAATTTATCGTTCCAATCAATATCAGTCAAATGTGTGTATATATACAAATCGTCCGATTTGTTTATTTTTATTTCATTTCATATACACATTAAAACTCTATTTTCAACTATAAAATATTTTTAACAATATAAATATTTTATTTCTTTTCACATCACATCGCACAATCAACTACACATCAAAATCAAACCAACAAGCATACAAGTCGTCCATGGTCTGTGGACGACGGGTGTCGGGTGCTACTAAACACTGTCTGCATCCTAGTATATATATTTCAACTAGAAAAATAAATTAAAGGTGAGAAGTTCTCACCGAATTGCTAATCCAACGCCACGACTCTTCTTATGTAGAAATCTTCGCCGTCCTTGCCACTTGTCACTTTCTTTGCCCGTATTCTCTACATATGTAAAAATCGAATTTTTACTTTGCTATTCAATATATAAAAATCGAATTTTTACATTGCTATTCAATATATAAAAATCTAATTTTTACTTTGCTATTCAATATATAAAAATCGAATTTTTACTTCGCTATTCAATATACAAAAATCGAATTTTTACTTCGCTATTCAATATATAAAAATCGAATTTTTACTTCGCTATTAAATATATAAAAATCGAATTTTTACTTCGCTATTCAATATATAAAATCGAATTTTTACTTCGCTATTCAATATATAAAAATCGAATTTTTACTTCGCTATTCAATATATAAAAATCGAATTTTTACTTCGCTATTCAATATATAAAAATCGAATTTTTACTTCGCTATCCAATATATAAAAATCGAATTTTTACTTCGCTATTCAATATATAAAAATCGAATTTTTACTGCATTAAAAATCATATTTTTATATTGTTCACTTCACAATAAAGATCATACTTTAATATTCTTCTCTATACGATAAAAATTATATTTTTATTCTATCGCTTCATACATAAGAAAGTTCATATTTTTCTTCTAATCAAAATCGAATCTTTCTATTTTAAAAATATAATCCTTTTGCTATAAAAATCAATTCTTTAACTAATTAAAAATCAGAAATTTAACTAATCAAATAAACCGCAAAACTCACCTTTTGTTGAACGAAGGGAGAGGAGGAAGGAGGGAAGAAGAAGAAGTAGCGGCCGCAGCAGCAGGAGGGGGGGTATCGTGCAGCAGCAGGAAGGGGGGTATCGCGCTGCAGCAGAAAGGGGGGGTATCGCGCGGCGCAGCTGCAGGAGGGGGGTATCGCGCAGCAGCAGGAAGGGGGGGTATCGCGCAGCAGCAGGAAGGGGGGTATCGCGCAGCAGCAGGAAGGGGGGGTATCGCGGTCGGCTGCTAGTTTTTTTTTCTTCTGATAATCGATTTAGAAATGAGGGGGGGTTCGGCGAGTTTGAAGAGAGGATTGGGGGTTTATTTAATTATTTAATTTTCCTAAAAAGTAACTTTTTATTTCGACCTCGAAACGAGGCCCACCGCCTGTCGTCCATAGCGTATTACCCCCATTCCGAACACAATGGGATATGTATCGTAAGCTGATTCGATCGTTTTGATCAGTTTTCGTCAAAATCAACGTATAACTATATATATTGAATTTGAACGCACATTTAAATTTACCGGGGTCACATATGAACTCGAAAAATTCCTGAATAATATTTTCTAGCTTCGTATTGAAGATACGGTCCTAACAAAACTAGTTTCGTTGAATTCTGAAACCGTTTGAAAAATGGCCATTTTCCAGTCGATTAAAATCAACTAAAACTGGTCAAACGCGTTTTCCTTTGCCACACTCACATATTGATTCGAAAAATTATGAAATTTGAAACCTAGCAATAACTTGACATCACGGATCCAACAAAAGTGGTTTCGTCGAAATCCGAGGTCGTTTGCAAAATGGTTATTTTTAAGGGCCTGAATTCCACAGCGACTATTCAGAATTTTCAACTGGACATATCTTTTGATCCCCGCTATGAAATTTCAATTTTTCGGGTTCGTTGGAAAGATATCCTCAAATAGATCCTATTATTTTTGGTTTCACTAAAATCCGGCTTATTTTGCACCTGGTACATTCATTTGAAGTTTGAAATCGAATTATCGAACTACCGCGCCATTTTCAATTCCTTTTATAAATATAAATAAATATTTATATTCTATCGTCGATTCAAACGAATATATACGGTTCGAATTCTATTCAAAATAAATTTCTTGTCGATATTATTTAAAATAATTCATTTTAAATAATCAAAATTTGCTAAAATTGCCAAAATAAAAATTTTAAATTGGCCCAGATTTCCGGGTTATTACAATCTCCCCCACTTAAAACTTTTCGTCCCCGAAAAGGAACAAAGCCGAAAGTTGTTTCACAAATCAACTCAACTTCCAGTGTTTTCGCTACGGCTTAAGTTCTTCAACTTTTCAGTTTTTAAGAACTTTTCAAATTTTTCAAAAATTTGGCTAACACCCTAAATTTCCGAAAAAAATCGTCATAACCTCCCCTGCACCGGGAGCACGGGAAAATCCCGAAATTGCCATACAGGCCTTCTGATCTCAAAAATAAAAATAAAAAGCCAAGCGGCTAGCCAATCGGCTCATAAAATCATCATCACCCAAACAAAACAGTAAATTATGATAAACATGTACCTATTTGTCGGGCAAACAAATTTTATTCTCTGCTCTAGCCTCCTTGCTATGACCTGTTCAATGTAAGTACATGTATATGCAAGCAAATGCGATAAATTTTCAATACAATTCAATATTCGGTTCAATTTGGTTAAAGGTTCAACATTTCAATTAATCAACCAATAATCAAACAACACAATCATCAATCAATTATTTGATTATCATTTCAAATTTATAACTTTGATATATAGTCTAAAAATCAGATTTTTGATGCCAAATCACAACAATATATTCTAATTATATTTCGGTTCTCACACCAGTCAATAGGAAATATATAGAAATCTCACTTTCGTCACTCGAACATAAATTCTGATGATGATGCATCAATCATCAGAATTCTCTCCAGGCGACTAGAATGTGATTCTATATCGACCCAATATATCAAAACTTCGAATACACGCGGATCATACGTATACACAAAATCTATATATACTGGATTGTCCACATCAATATAAATAAATAACCAAATACGAATAATTGATTTAAATTTTCAAAACAAAGATTGTTTTCACTTTAAAAATATACTCTTCACACTCGTTCTAGGATACTACTGATCCCATCTCTAACGAGTCATTCCCATTGGATATTACTAATCCAGTTTCTGATGAATTCTTTCGTATGGTTCTAATGTGTCTTGTTCTCTGAGCTTTGTAAACCAAAGCTCTGATACCACGAAGAAACGACCTGAAATCCCCCTTACGGGAAATCCCGGATTGAGTCGAGAACATGGCACAAAATAGTACGCGGACGGAAGAACATTTCATTGTATATTACAACAGTGCACCAGATTACAAGAATATACAGAGTATAAATGAATAAAATACATTCGATAAATATCATAGATTACAATAAATTACATAGCAGCGGAAAATAATACAATACACAACTGAAGGAGATATACGGATACAAAGCTTTCCGGATATCATTCCAGCTGTAAACCAGGATCCTGTGAATATAAATCTGCAAAACCAAAACTACAAGCTGTCGATGTCAAAATAAGGGCACCCAGAGTTTAGGTTAAAACAATAAACTCCAGGTCAGTCATGGGACTGGTGTGAGAACTAAAACAGTTATTAATCTTTATTTCAAAGTTAGGTAAATCAAGGGACCACGCCGTATAACACGGAACGGGTTTCCTCCCAAGAATACCAGTGCATCAAACAAACAACGCAATGCTAAATAAAGAAGAATGAAGCTATTATAAGACCCAGTTCCCATCACACAATGCAACGCAAGCCGGAGGATAGGGTTTTTACCTTATAATAGCCAAACATGCTTGGTACGTTTAAAACAAATCATTTGATACTATCATAAGTGCATAGTGTATAAAACAATCTTCAAATCATAAGTATCAATCATAGGCGGCATGGGTACCATATATCATGTCGTCATACTAGTTCTACAATTAAAACCGCAAATGTCACATATTTGGAAATTGGATTTCTGTCTGTGAACCGAGGCAAAAGATAGTCCTCTACCGATTCGAGACTCTCTAGCCCGAGCCTCAGGATCAGAACGCATCAACCCTTTGGATCGTCAGGGCCGGTCCACCGATGTGGATTATTATGCCTGAACACTACGTTTCCCCGCCCTTTGGGGGCGTAAATGAGCCAACGAATGACTCCATCGGACCCGGATCGTCCGATCAAACCGAGGCGCCTCGCGACAGCAACAACCACATAAGTCAAACTTGTCAGGGCGTGTAAAACCACTGACGCCACTTCTAACTAGAAAGAAACGCAAGTCCTCCATGATGTCCTCTCCCGTTTCTGGTTCACAACCGGGGGTGTGAGGCTCGCGAATTCACGTTACACAAAGCTATGCCACACAGGCGGTGCTTTGATCATCACCACAAGACTTTGCTTTTCAACAGAAGCCTTGATCAATTGCCACTTAGGCATGCCACACAGGCAATTCACTCCATCCGTTTGATATCCATCAATATATAACCCCTGAGCTCGTACGTCTCAGAGAAGGGCGTTAAGCAAAAGAATAAATTCTCCGCCGCCAAACAGATATATATTTAATAGAAATCAATCACACAGACTAAAATCCAATGTCAGACACACAGTCCATTTACAAGTTCGTTCTGGGTCTGAACGAAACCGGAGGTACCTAGTACCCCGCATATCCATCGATCTCCAAGTACGTCTGGACGATCACCAACTGTTTCCATCTTCTTGGGTGTACAGCCCAATCAAGATCATCAGTAATTATCCAAATGACGTGAAGACTTCTGGTCTTCAACCACCGTCTTCATCTTCGACACCACGTCGAATTAGTTGTTCAGAATGGGATAAAACCCGGTCTTTCTGAATAACTCGCGTATATAATAAACAAGTGTTACACAAACACAACATACGCCCCATTCCAATTCAGAATATTCTTTTATTCAAATTTTCTTATATTTTGGGAAAGGTTCCCATTAATTTTATCAAAGATAAATTCTTTAAATTTATTCTTTAATCTCCTTTTTGAATATCAATTCAAACTAGTCGGGATTAGCGAACCACACCGAAGTAATCATTTATTTCATTTCCCAATCCCAACCTATTCATCCCATGAAGTAAAACTGGTAATACTTCATATCTAACACCACGGTGTTATCGGTAAATTCAATTACCATTTCACGTTCAAATCTAATTAAAGATCTAACTATCGCCTGGAGTAAAACTGGTGATACTCCATTCTAACACCTTTCCAATCTAATTAAAGATTCATTAAAACTCCACTTAGTTTTAATCTTTCACTGGTTTAAAGAATCGGTGTCATTTAAAACACGGTTCACGATAAACCCAAAATCACACTCCATTAATTATCGGGTTAAAGAACAAGTGTTATTTAAAACACTGTCCACGATAAACCCAAAAATCAACACCAATTCAATCCCAATCAAATATTATTTAATTGGTACACTTCATTAAATCTAAATAAAAAGATTTAATCTTTTTCTCCACTGGGCTTAAGAATAGTGTTAATGAAGACACCATTCACGACAAACCCAAATCACATTTGATATTAAATACAAGGCTCTGAATAGAAAATATACCGGCTTATATTCAATATCAAATTCTACGACCAACAAATATCGTATTGGAAATAAAGATATTAATATATCTTTCAATTTCCCATAACAATATCTGTATCATCACGAAATCCAACATCGAAATATTCCGAAGACAATTTCGATTCAAATCCCTTCCAATTCAATTATTGGAAATTCTGGTTATATTCCAAAACCATTTCAAATTCACTTTATTTATTTTAAAAAAATAAATAAATTACTATTCTAGTTCAAAACTAGTTCATTTCGATAAAAATCTATTTTTACCTTTTCAAATATGGAGTTTTTCATCCCATTTCTTCACAAATCATTTCTTATGATTTTACATAAATTATCACTATTTTTAATGATTTTATCAAGGTCCGGACAGTCGATTTCCATCAACGGCCATCGGACTGCACTTACAGCGACCTTTTTCAAATTTGATTTGGACATAATTCCAAATCCAACCGTTAGATTTCAAATTTCTAATATTCATTAGAAAGCTCTTTTCGATACGAATCCAACGGTTCCGGTTTTAGGAGAATCCAACGGTCGGATCTCCCACAATATCCATTCGAAGTCCATGGTCGAAATTCACGAACTGTCGCGGCGCGGCGCGTTCTATTCAGGCCATTATATTATATATATAATATATATATAATATACTTCGTCGATTTCCTTTTCAAAACCATTTTTAATTCAATTTCAATTCGTTTTCAATTCAATTGGAATTTCAAATTAATTCAATTTCAATTCAAATTCATTTCTATTCGATTTCAATTCGAATTCATTTCAAAACGATTTCAATTATATTTCAATTTAATTCGAATTCATTTCAAAACGATTTCAATTCTATTTCAATTTAATTCAAATTCATTTAAAAACGACTTCAATTCTATTTCAATTCTATTCGAATTCATTTCAAAATGATTTCAATTCTATTTCAATTCTATTCGAATTCATTTCAAAACGATTTCAATTCTATTCGAATTTCAAATCATTTCAGTTCATTTCGAATTTCAAATCAATTCAATTAAATTCGAATTTCAATTCACTTTAATATTCACTTCAATTTGAATAAAATCGATATAAATATCGTTCACGTCAAAATGACGTCAATCTATCAACGCGGCTTCATATATTTCTACTTTCAAATATTCTATTTCAAATATTTCTTTTTCAAATATTTCTATTTCAAATATTTCTATTTTCAAATATTTCTATTTTCAAATATTCTATTTCGAATATTTCTTTTTAAAATATTTCTATTTCAAATATTTCTATTTTCAAATATTTCTTTTTCAAAACTGGAATGAGGCCCAATCAATTACCATATAATGTTAATTATATGGATTTTCTACAACACATGTATACAATAACAACGATGAATAATCAACCATCATCCAAAGTGCATTCTACACTGTATAAGCATCAAATATAAATATTTAACGCTTATAACAGTCTGTCAATCAATCGGTCGACATACAACAAAACAATCGGGATTAGTGTACGTCAAATATCATCCCAATTCCCGTGTGGGGTTTCAAACAATCAAACACAGATTTTTTTTGTGCAATTGGGCGATGTGTAAAATTTATCGTCCCAATCAATATCAGTCAAATGTGTGTATATATACAAATCGTCCGATTTGTTTATTTTTATTTCATTTCATATACACATTAAAATTCTATTTTCAACTATTAAATATTTTTAACTATATAAATATTTTATTTCGTTTCACATCATATCACACAATCAACTACACATCAAAATCAAACAAACAAGCATACAAGCCGTCCATGGTCTGTGGACGACGGGTGTCGGGTGCTAGTAAACACCGTCTGCATCCTAGTATATATATTTCAACTAGAAAAATAAATTAAAGGTGAGAAGTTCTCACCGAATTGCTAATCCAACGCCACGACTCTTCTTATGTAGAAATCTTCGCCGTCCTTGCCTCTTGTCACTTTCTTTGCCCGTATTCTCTACATATGTAAAAATCGAATTTTTACTTTGCTATTCAATATATAAAAATCGAATTTTTACTTTGCTATACAATATATAAAAATCTAATTTTTACTTTGCTATTCAATATATAAAAATCGAATTTTTACTTCGCTATTCAATATATAAAAATCGAATTTTTACTTCGCTATTCAATATATAAAAATCGAATTTTTACTTCGCTATTCAATATATAAAAATCGAATTTTTACTTCGCTATTCAATATATAAAAATCGAATTTTTACTGCATTAAAAATCATATTTTTATATTGTTCACTTCACAATAAAGATCATACTTTAATATTCTTCTCTATACGATAAAAATTATATTTTTATTCTATCGCTTCATACATAAGAAAATTCATATTTTTCTTCTAATCAAAATCGAATCTTTCTATTTTAAAAATATAATCCTTTTGCTATAAAAATCAATTCTTTAACTAATTAAAAATCAGAAATTTAACTAATCAAATAAACCGCAAAACTCACCTTTTGTTGAACGAAGGGGGAGGAGGAAGGAGGGAAGAAGAAGAAGTAGTGGCCGCAGTAGCAGGGGGGCATCGCGCAGCAGCAAGAAGGGGGGGTATCGCGCAGCAGCAGGAAGGGGGGGGGTATCGCGCGGCGCTGCTGCAGGAGGGGGGGTATCGCGCAGCAACAGGAAGGGGGAGGGTATCGCGCAGTAGCAGGAAGGGGGGTATCGCGGTCAGCTGCTAGGGGTTTTTTTTCTTTTCTGATAATCGATTTAGAAGTGAGGGGGGGTTCGGCGACTTTGAAGAGAGGATTGGGGGGGTTTATTTAATTATTTAATTTTCCTAAAAAGTAACTTTTTATTTTGACCTTCAAACGAGCCCACCGCATGTCGTCCATAGCGTATTACCCCCATTCTGAACACAATGGGATATGTATCGTAAGCTGATTCGATCGTTTTGATCAGTTTTCGTCAAAATCAACATATAACTATATATATTGAATTTGAACGCACATTTCAATTTACCGGGGTCACATACGAACTCGAAAAATTCCCGAATAATATTTTCTAGCTTCGTATTGACGATACGGTCCTAACAAAACTAGTTTCGTTGAATTCTGAGACCATTTGAAAAATGGCCATTTTCCAGTCGATTAAAATCAACTGAAACTGGTCAAACGCGTTTTCCTTTTCCACGCTCACATATTGATTCGAAAAATTATGAAATTTGACACCTAGCAATAACTTGACATCACGGATCCAACAAAAGTGGTTTCTTCGAAATCCGAGGTCGTTTGCAAAATGGCTATTTTTAAGGGCCTGAATTCCACAACGACTATTCAGAATTTTCAACTGGACATATCTTTTGATCCCCGCTATGAAATTTCAATTTTTCGGGTTCGTTGGAAAGATATCCTCAAATAGATCCTATTATTTTTGGTTTCACTAAAATCCGGCTTATTTTGCACCCGGTACATTCATTTGAAGTTTGAAATCGAATTATCGAACTACCGCGCCATTTTCAATTCCTTTTATAAATATAAATAAATATTTATATTCTATCGTCAATTCAAACAAATATATACGGTTCGAATTCTATTCAAAATAAATTTCTTGTCGATATTATTTAAAATAATTCATTTTAAATAATCAAAATTCGCTAAAATTGCCAAAATAAAAATTTTAAATTGGACCAGATTTCCGGGTTATTACAGTTCCGGGCAAACTTCTTCCACAAATTGACTTAACCTCGTGTCTTAGCACCATTACATGTTTATTTATGCACTAGACCCCTCATATTAAATTAACAACTTGTGGATGCTGGATTTGTCGGGCGGTTCCGAGCAGACTTCTACCATAAGTTGAATTTGACCTCGTGTCTAAGTGCGTTACAGTTTTCTATTTACTATAGCTATATGCATGTTCATTCTTCAAAATTTCACTGTAATCATGCTTAATGTCATAATAAGTCCAATATCTTAAATTCGTGTCGTGTGTTCTTCCTAACATATAATTAACTTCATCAACGAATTAACATGTAGTCAAATCGTGTAATTATTCTAATTTAACATGTCATTATTCCAATTTCTACAGTTAAGGGTTCAAGTACATAAATGTCACAAGTTAACATGTAATTAGAACATGTATGTATACAACAGTAATCACTACACATATTTTTAACAAGTTTATATTTCAACATATGAACATTTTAGCACATTAAACATTTCAACATATGAATTTTCCAACATATTAATATTTTCACATGTTAATATTTCAACATGTCATATTAGCATTTCAACACTTTTAGTCATTCTAGCAGATTTACATTGCATATTAACGGGGAATGTCAAACGATAATATACCATTATCAAAACGATATAGCTTAAATCCACTCACCTGATTTGCATTCCAAATCATGAATCTGGTCCAGATTTAGCATTCCATGGTTTCCCCTAACTGGATTTTGAACCTAACAACCATGGTTCCACAATTCTTACTAAAAGAAAACGGGAAGAAAGAGGAAGAAAATTGAATAGACCAGATCCAAAAATTTACCTTACTTCGAAATGATTCTGAATACCTTCTTTACTAATATTCATTCTTGTCATCTAGATCTTGAATCAGAATTTTCCTAAACTAATTATTCTATTTTTCTAAAGAGATTTGAGGAGGAAGAAGAATGGTAGAGTATAGACGTCGTCTTAGAAATATGAGATTTAGTCTAGGCTCTATAGTCTATTTATAGGTGTTTAGGATCTTATCGTACATGCAGCGCAGAGTCAGCAATGAACTTGGTTAAGAAAATAGGCCAGATTCATCGATGAATCAGCCTGGATCTAGGGTGGATCGACCCCCACATGGGTCCCGCGAGCTGTTTTGACGCAAAAGTTTTATTTTCTAATGTCTGAATTTCTGGAATTTATTTAAATATTATATATACATGTAATCTCCTTATATGTATATGACACCCCACATCCGTTAATGTCACTAATTAAGAGAATGCATTAAGTTTCGTGAAGCGCTATAGGTAAACAGACACAGAATATTACAAGACAGATATAAAAGATAGCAGCGGAATCTAAAATTTTATTTAAAACATAATTCATAACATCGCCATCCAAAATATCACAAGTCTGGAACTACATAAAAACCATTACAATGATATAAAGCTTATGTCCTGTACCATCAGAGTACAGAAATAAATCAAAAGCACAATTCCCTAAAAGAGACAAAGCCATAATAGTAAAGACAAGAACGTGAGCAATACTTCAAAAGCAGCTCCTAGCAAGATGATAATCGAGCCTTGATTAAGCCGTAGTATTCCCACCCTGAGAACCTAGGGGGAAACGGAAGTAAGAAGAGGAAACAAAAGGGTCAGACTTAAGTCTAGTTAGTCCAGTTACTTTTAGCAAGTAAATAAGTAAAAGTAGCTTGACAGCATATAAAGTGGATAAGAAAGATAACACCATAAAAGGTAGGTATGATAAGGTAAACATGATAGAGTGTATACGCTTCTCTAATGTTTACTCTGCACCGATACTAGTATAATTAGAAATGATATGACCCCAATATTATCAAATAGTAGACTTAGGCATACGCCCAGATGTACCCTAACTACTACCCTAATCGATCGGCTCCTTACTCCGTAGATACTCTATGTCGGCCCCACGGTAGGAGGTATAACTTCCTAAAGTGGCAACCCTTCGTTGATGTGCACAGCCATACCTACTGGTGTCACAGTCGTCTCAGCCCCTTTTGCTCGGCCCATGCACGTACATGTCCCTGGTCCAGTTTGCACCGCCCAAACCGTCCTCCTCGTTTGGATCTCTTACAATCAGCCCAGTAAGCATGCCCCAACTCCGACCTAGTTCGGAGTACTCATTTGATACCTATTAAGGGTTACTGACTTAAATGGGTCCCATACAATATGATACAAGCTCTCCCCCTTGTCTTGTATCCCCCTAGGATTTCCATTGGTTACGTATACCACTAGGTGTCTTTAATTACATAACCATATCATTGCTACAAGTTACGCTTACCCTAAAAAGGTGTCTTTAATTACATAACTCTAATATTTCCATCGGTTATGTATACCACTAGGTGTCTTTAATTACATAACCCTATCAGGTTAAGTTTGTGGGCCTATATGTAAATATTACCCACCCCCTCAGATTTACTTAACCTACCCACTGTTCATCCAAGTTTACTTAACCCCAACTTAATTTTATATTCATACAATCCCTATGGATTCAACATGGTTAAGTATTCAAGGTTTATTACCATATTTTCATTTATTATTACAGTATGATAGACCTCCCACATTAAGCCTACCATTTGTGGATGGTGGACATGCCGGGCGGGTCCGGGCAGACTTATTCCACAAATCGGCTTAATCTCGTGTCTTAGCACGTCTCATATTTGTGCACCTAGACCTCCCGCATTAGATTCACAACTTGTGGTTGTTGGATATGCCGGGCGGTTCCGGGCAGACTTCCATCACAAGTGTAATATAACCTCGTGTCTAGGTGCAATTATAGTTTCTAATAACTATAATCCTAGGCATTTCATTATTAGCCAATTTTCACCTGTGTCGTTATAGGTTCATGCCCCTTTTTCTCCAATTATGTTCACAGTGAATTGTATGTCCAAATTAATATACATGACCATTATTCAAGTTATACCAAATTCCTCATTTACCAATTATGCCCAAATTCCCAATTTACAAGTTATGCCCAATTTCAATGTTTTTCCCCCCATCGTTCCCAAAATAACGCATTCGCACAATTTAGCGGCATGCCTAGGCTCGAAATAGCCTAACTATATAAAATAAGAGAGGAAAGGTAAAGGGAAGATAATAGAAATAATTACTCTAACAAAACTGACAAAAGCTTAAGATGGCATAATGATAAGATGGACATATAAGCACAGATCGGTGAACTTGTGATAATAAAACAGGTTCTAACATAGTAGGGATGTCATAATAGGCATAACTAGATCTAAATAAGGATTTCGATGTCCAACTAATGACAGATCCAAATAACCTCAAACATAATAGGTACAAGATGATCTAAATAATAGATTAGATCTATAATCAAAAGTAGATCTAACATGACAAAGATTTAAATCAAAGAATAGTTAATTCTGGATAGCATAGGCTCATAAATTACAATAGATCTGATATGATTCAGTCGTAGGGATTGATCCAAATTACTGTCATATCATGTTTTACTTTTAAGCATTTAAATCTAAAATTAACTTAAAACTCACAATGATTGGATCTAAAGAAATAGAAGGAGAAAAGTAGTTGATGAATCCTAGATCTACACTTGAATCTTTAAATTTGATTGCAAAAGAAGAAGAAAGAGTTTTGATTCAGTCCCGACACCAGCAGCACTTAGGCCTCCATCGATTTTCATTGTGAGAAAACCAGAAAATGAAGCTATACATATAGCTGTCAGCCCCCAGAATTCGACAGCCAACCAGAAAATGAAGCTGTACATATAGCTGCCAGCCCCCAGAATTCGACAGCCACCTCAGCTCTAGGGGGGTCGACCCATGGGTCGACACCCCTCTTGACGGGTCGACCCCAGGGTCGACACCCCCTAAGGGGTCGACCCCGGGGTAGACTCCCTTGGGGCAGGAAGATAAAAGCCTCCAGATTTTTGATTTTCAAACGGTTTTTTGGTTTTCCTGATTTAATTATATATATATATATATATATATATATATATATATATATAATTCTTCTGTGCATATACAAACTTCAAACCCTCATAACTTCTTCATACGGTGCCCGTTTTACGCAAATCAAATGTCTATCTTGACCAGAATTTCGAGATAGACGCAATGGCGCAGTCCATTTCCCTTAATTCTAAATATTAAATTAATTATTATTTAATTTATCCTCTTTAATGTTGTTAAAATTACGGTGTGTTACAATGTATACAAATCTTCTAATGACCATTTTACACGTATATATACACGCACAACTTTTATTTTGTTTTCGAAATTCAAATGGTGCTGTACCGTTATTTAATTCTTGCCATATTTCTTTGATTGCAGCCTTATTTTGAACTTTTCTCTTGTATATATATTTCTGCACATATATACATATATATATATATATATATATTCTCGTATATATATATATATATATTTTCTTTACTTCCTTATATGTATATTTTTCCTTATTTGTGCATTTATACATATTTTCTCTTTAAAACATGTGTTATTTTAGTCGTTCCCCTAAAACAAAAATATGACGCCGCCGGGAACAAACTCTGTACCTCTTGTATGCAAGCCACATGCTTTAACCAACTTGACTACTAAAGCTATTGTTAACAAGGCTTAGAACAATGATGGTCATTGTTCTTTTCTCATTCCTCTTTTTCATATTTGTTTTAATCTTTCATTTAAACCATTAGATGTAACTTTATCATTTTGCATGCATCTTTTCCTTTCATTTCTCTTTTATTATTAATGTATAATATTCCTTAATCAGCGCATGCAGCATATTTACAATGCATGCAACCAATCCTTTCTCTCTTTTAATGCATGCATTACATTTTTATTCACATTAATCTTTCATTCCTTTTCAGTGCATGTATTTATTTATTTTTGGCATATCCAACCGGTTTTTATAGTGTTCCGTAACACTATTTTGTTATGACTAATAATAAAATTATAATATGGTACAGGTGACTATAGTTAGCAGTCAGCTAAATTCGATTTTTAAGGTGGTTCGTCCACCATCTACGACATTTAGAGTGGGTCGTCCACTTAATCTAAACTAGATTACAGATCATGAGCTAGTTTAAGTTACTAGACTACTGTATCACTCCACGCAGGCAGGAGATTACATGTTAGATTTCATACTTCAGAAGAAGTGGTTTACATAAGTACACACAAACCAAAAATAAGAACATGTGGGTACACTGTGCAGTAGTGTATAATTACATGGGTTGCAGCATGGAGTAGTATGGCGTGACTTGATAGCAGCTACAGAAAATTCCAGTGATCACACCAAAAGATGTAGCACGTTATGACATCAGCAGAGGTACCTTACGGCTTCAAAGCAAAGCTCTAAATTCCCATGAATAGGCCAAAATGGAATCACATATCATCGTTATTATATTTTTCTTTTAAATGTTTGTGTCTATGCATATATATACACATATGCATTATTTAATTGTTACAAAATGCGGGGTGTTACATTCTCCTACCCTTAGGAAATTTCATACCCGAAATTAGATAATGATAAAATCAATTAACCCCTCGCATAATATACATCCATCATGTGTGCATCCAATTTATGCAAATATTGCGCGTGTAACACCCCGTATTTTCTATGAACATAAAAGTAACAAAACAAAGTATACTTAATTTTTAAAAGAATAATTAAAGGAAACGGGTTATGCCATTGCATTTGCCTCGGAATTCTTCTTGAGATAGAGTCTGAGTTTGCGTAAATCGGACTCCGTATGAAGAAGTTATGGCCCTCAGAAGTTTCAGGAATTTAAATAAATTAAAACAGCTCAGATTTAAGTTTGAAATTCAAATCACACACCCGGGCTGGGCAGAAAATTTCCCGCCTAGGACCCAGGTCGACCAGGGGGTCGACCTGGGTCACATAGGTCGACCAGGGGGTTGACCTGGGGTCGACCTCCCCCCTATTTCTAGATCCGAGGACTGGTTCGTTTTTCTGCATTTGGACGCCCGTTCTGACCAGATTCGTTGATCCCAATGCTATTTAAACACCCCCAAACCCCACTTTCTCTCCACACCAAACCATTGTAATGTTATGTTGCCTCGATTCTAATTAAAATAAATTAATGGCATCTCTACTCTGCTGAAACCTAGGCTAGAACTAGTGCTTCTTCTTCTTCCAATCTGAATAAGATTAAAAGAAAACAACTACAACCTTTTTTCTTTTAGAATCCAACCAAGGTGAGTACAGTTATTTTTAGATATGAAATTTAATTATGATCTTGACATGGTTATAAATCTGAATTTGAGATTATGCATATTCTTGTTTATCAGATCTGTTTTTCTGTGTAGATCTATCTTATTAATATTATAGTAACTATTTTGTATCTCTTCCTTCCTTCTATTCTATAGCCAGGCTACCACGAGCCTGAGCCAAATCCCATAAGAGATTGACGCACGAATGCTAAATTTGGGAAAAATAGTGAATGATGCATAATTAGACATGACTGATTTGTGACTGATTTGAGAAAAGAACATATGTTGTAATTTAAGATCTGGATCTGGGCATACTATATATGATAGTCTGTAATTTGGAAGAAGGAGAATTATTGTGTGTATGACTTAGGCGCAAAGATATATATTATAATAGGATAACTATTAAATGTGAATACGCCTAAATGGGGATTTTGGATATTAGGCATACGCTGAAATCAGAGGCTATAATTTGGCATAATACGTATAAAATATCATGATTTGAGGTTTTTAGAGAATATTCTGTACTGTGTAAATTTAACTAAAATTTGGGGCATATATTATATTGTGAAGTATGACCATAATTTGGGAATGTAAAAATTAGACTTAATTTTATGATTAGGCGAGGCATGTCAATGGAATTTTAAGGGATGATTAAATTTGTTAAGTTGCCTAATCAACTAAATCTGTTGAAACTGAATACGGTAATTTGGGGTATGAAAATCTATAGGCTCGATTTAAAATTGAGCAAAACAAGTTAATAGAACATTGAATAATCTACTATAACTTGTAAAGAAGTTTAATTTGTTGAATTGGCATAATTAGTCTGATATTGGCATAATCTGTAAATGAATACTTTAGCTAAAAATAAGAATGTTGAGACACCAGGTTAGACTCTGTTTGCAGTAGAAGCCTACCCGGACCCAACCGGCTTAACCAGCAACCGCAAACTGTCAGTCTTATATGAAAGGTCGTAGGCATAACTAAAAGATGCTTAGACACAAGGTTAGGTCTGGATTGTGGCAGAAGTCCTCCCGGAACCGCCTGGCACATCCAGCGGCCACAAGCTACCGACCTAATGTGAGAGGTCCGTGCATTAGTGATTAATTAATGCAAATCTAGGAAAAATATGATGCCTAATATGTGTTGGGTAGATAAGGTTAAATCAACTGGGCGGATGAATCTAATAAACCCATTTCGTAAGTCTGTAGGCCCAATACAAGGTTAGGTGAAACAATCTGTAAGTCTGTTAATCTGTATATCTGATCCGTTAGCCTGAAAACTTGTTAACCGGTATGTCTGATCTGAGAACTTGTTAATATGAACTTTGTACATCTGAAATATGTAAGCAAGTTAATCTGAAATCTGTTAGTCTGGGGACACAAGGTTAGGAGGGAAAATTATTTGTGTCATCTGTTGTGTGGGACCCATATTAGTCAGTAATCCTTTTCTGGTATCAAAACTATGACCCAACACTAGGAGGGGTCTGGGGCATGCTTACTGAACTAATTGTAAGAGGTTCACTCTGATAATGGCGAGGGGTATCGATGGCGCATTCCAACTGGGTCATGTGCGTGCATGGATCCGGTCTGCTCTGAGGATGTAAGACACCGTGACATCTGTAAATTGGTCTGTGTCTATAGGTTGCCACTTTAGGGAATGATACACCCTTCTGTGGGGCCGGCACAGGGTATTTATGTATTAGGGAGCCGATCGCTTGGGGTAGAATTTAGGGTACACCTAGTTATGTTTGTTCCTATTGGTGTACCTTCTGTTTCTGTTGGGGTGGCAAAGGCCCATTAGTTGGGTGGTAAAGGCCCATTATTAGCATTCTGTTTCTGTATTTTCTGTTTCTATTGGGGTGGTAAAGGCCTATTAGTTGGGTTGCAAAAGGCCCATTATTAGCATTCTGTTTCTGTACCTTCTGTCTCTGTTGCGGTGGTAAAGGCCCATTACTAGCATTCTGCTTCTGTAAAGATTATTCTGTTTCCATTTTTGTTTCAGTTTAGACATTAGGGTAACACCTAATCCTGTTATAATAAGTATTAGTGCAGAGAAGTAAGATATAGGTAGAAGCATATCTTGGTCTATATCATTCTGTTTTCTTCTGTTTAACTTAAACATACCTGCTACTCCTGTTGCTGTAATCTCTCATCCAGCTTTATTTACATGTCATGATAATACTATCTGTTTATATGCTGAAAGTCACTGGACTCGCCAAACTTTATGTCTAACCTCGTTTGTTTTCGCCTCTTTTTCTTTCCGTCCCCCCCCCCCCCCCCTCACATGCTCAGGGTGGAAACATAGGAGCTTGATTCATATCCTCTCTGTTTGAAGTGCTTGAAGTATTGCTTGGCTTTGACTCTACCTTCTTATGGCAGTTTATGTTAGGGATTATGGTTTTAAAATTATGCATTCTGAAGGATTTTGGTATAAGACTAATACTTGTGTACTTGGGTTTTTGGTATTATAATTTTTAAGAATGTAACCAAACTTATTTCTGTTTCTGCTATAATAAAGTTATAAAATTTTCAAGTACTACTTTACGTATCTGTCTTGTAATATTCTGTTCTGTTACTTATAATGCTTCATGGAAGCTAATGCATTCCCTTTGTGAATGACATTAGTGGATATAGGGTGTTACAGTGCGCTTGTGCAAAGTGAAATATAACATAACAGTACATGTATGCCTAAGCGGTACCTCCTATGTGTATACAAATTTTTCAAAAAATCTTTTAAAACATGATGCTCATATCCTAAATATACTGGCAGTTCTATATGAATGCTATATTTTGATAATCAAAAATGCTTTTTCATCCAAATTTTCCCACACTCTTACTGAGAAAGAGTATAGTTCATCCAATTTTTGCATCCAAACCCCTACCAAGCAACGTTATTTTTTGAATATCAGAAAAACTTAATTTTCTAAATTTGATTTCTTATGTTACAAAAAGGTGGAAAATGGAAAACTTCACATCTTCTATTTTTCTTTTTTAACCTTTTTCTTACCATACTTGGATTTTACGAAATTATTTATAAAGATTACCTTTTTTCCTATCCAAGCACAGACCATATAAGAAAATTTTCTTTGTTACTGATTTTCTTTTTCATCTTATCTTGGAAATTTTATTCTTATTCATCTTTTCT